>OMNN01025305.1:0-12032 GCA_900302755.1 Chromis chromis
CCACTACCAGCTAGCTACAGTAAGCAGGCAGAGAGTTAGCAGTCAATGAATGAAAATTAGCTAATCGCAGAATGAATGGAGATGGAGACTTTGAGTTTCTGATTAAAAACGATTTTACTAAACTTCCCTTTGAGGTTCAACTGAAAATGAAGCAGGACGGTAGGCCGACACCGAAGCTTGACCTTTCTCAGGGGAGAGCTAAGGGAAAAGATCGCTCTTTTTGTGAATGGGGAACACGGAGAGCATGGAGAGCTAGCTGGCCGTGATCCGGTCCGGAGCCGCCCCGGTCCGCCGGGTCGGGCATCGGGAGAGGAGAGGTTCTCTATCGCCCTGGTAGGTGACAAGAAGTGCCACCTGCTGGACTTTACTTCAGCAAAGTTAGAAAGATATCCACAGATTTGGATTTAAAAAAAAATCGGGTTGTGTTGCAACTTGCTTTGTAGTCCACAACTGCCTTGTAAATGATTTATTTCCCGATTAATTAAATATGCGCACCAGCGAGAAACATCACGCACATAATATATTTAGTTGTATAAAACTTCAATGTTATCATTATGATCACCTTTATAAATCATATTATATAATATGGCCTTATGTTCTCGATAGCAACCTGACTGGCTTCCTATATAAAAATTGGTCACGGACCGCCACTGCTAACATGTACTAATTTTAATTCCAAGTAGGAGAAATATACATGTATGAAAATCTAAAAATGTATACATTTTAAAAATATATATTCACAAAAACCATCAACGTAGATGGACAGATGACAGATTCAGCCAATATTCAAACAGCTGGGTTATTTTTGTCAAATCCTGGACACCATATGTCTATGGCAAAACCCATACAGTTGTCCCATGAAATTTTCAAGTTTCATACCATAAATATGTTATATGACATTAAAGTACAGTAAGCCAACATTCCACAAACGCAAGCTTCAGAGCAGAGTACTCAGGTCCAGTCAATACAATACAATGCAGTTTGGCTGCTTCCCCAGCAGAGCATTTCATTGTAACGAGTTCTATTTACAGTTCTATTTACTTTCATGTTGGGCTGATTAGTGTATTTACACTGGTCTTCAAAGTGTATCCCCTATTAAAATTGTGTGTTGTCCAGTTAACTTAAGTATCAGGCAATATCCTATCATGTGTAGTTGGTGATGATGTAATATTGCATCAGGCATTACTTTAAGCTGTACAGGCATGCTCCTTCCTTGCATGGGTGAGGATGGTACCTTTTGAACCTTTCATTTTGCTTTCTATTTTTAATAAGTTGAAGAAACCAGAGCCTAAAAAAAAAGAGTCATAAATACTATATTCACCAAACTTGTTGAAAAAGGATGCAAAGGCTACTTTTGGTGTATTTGAGAGCACTTGCCCTCATTACTAATACTAAATATATTTTGTTTATATTTCTATTTGTGATGCCAGTCATTAATGTAACATATCACTGTGAATAAATAAGTTCAAAATGTTAAATTATTGTGTGATGCACTATTTTTTAACTCAGTGTACAATTAGGGAATTCTTTCCGAAGTGGAACAGCACTTTTCATATGAACTTTGAAATGAAATGTGAAATGTGAAAATAACACAACATATACAGTATACAACACATTTTTATACCGTATACTGTGGAATCTACATTGGAATGAGACACATTTAAACGTCTAGGCTACATACGACATATACTGTAGATGTAACATAGATTGCTTAAGTGTTTTCATTTTCTTGACATAAAGACACCTATTCTTTGTATTGTTCTCCCTTTAATACAAGTGTAAATTTTAAAGTTTGTTTTAAAAAAGACAATACATTTTTCAAGATTCATTTATTTAGAAGAGGGTATTAACAAATATCCTAAATAATAAATCAAAATTGCAGAGCACACTTCCATCTGCTTCAGAAAAGAATACCCCAAACATGTAATATTAATTTTAAAGACTTACTATTTTGGCCCCTCTTTCAGGTAGAAACAGTTTAAATCAACAGAAGCATTTTGTCATTTTAGCATTACACACACACAATTTTCAATATCATTTGATATTATACAAGTTATCACAGCAACAATGTTAATTAATTGGCTAAATAACTTGAGCCCCTACATTCACTCATACTGAAATAGTAAGTGAAAATATATTGTCACCTAAATATGATATTTATTCTTGTGAGAAAAAAGTATGGAAGTCAGGGAAAAGTGTGATCCTGTTGATTGAAGATATGAAGAATAAATGCCGCTGTCGCAGAAGACACAGTGTTCGGCATCACTCTGAACAGAGAAAATCACATGACATCATGCAGCAGACAATAACAAATGAGGAACTGTGAAATTCCTGGTGCAGTAAAAGATATATAATAAAGCAGTAAACTCACCAATCTGGGACTCCACTGACAGTTACAGCTTTGGCTCTGTGTAAAATAATAAAACAGAAAATGCATACAGTGGTTGTATGTATATAATATAAATTGTAAATATTTTTAAAATATGCTTTTCTTACCTTCCTCATGTCAGTTTAGTGTAAGTTATATGTATTTTCTAATAGCTATAGACCTGCATCAAGGTGCATAATAATTTAACACTGTTATTAAAATAATGCTGAAATTCTCTTTACCTTTAGAGAACTATAAGTGCTTCCTGAATGTTTTGAAATCCTGGTGTCTTTCTAAAGTTTCAATTTGTTTCCAGCTTCGCTGGCTGTATTACTTGCTGATTCAGTTTCTTAAAACTAAATGTGTGTAGCACACACATTTTGGCTTTCCCTAACTCACCCCAAGCATAGTCGCTGCTGGATCCTCCATGAGTGACTTTGCAGCTATACTTGGATCCATCCATTGGTGTGAAGGGAGCATGTCTGGTCAGATGGAAGTGCCAGTCATGCTTAAAGGCCAGGTCAGTCTGCTTGGCATCCATGAGTTCTTCTCCATTCTTCATTAGCTGGATGGTGATGTCAGGGGGGTGGAAGTTACTCACATGGCAAATCAGGGTGTTTTCCTTTCCGAACTCTCCTGGGTTACGGCTGTACACTTGAACCTTGGGTGGAGCTAAAGGCAATAAGGAAAGAGAAATTCTGTCAAATTACCATGAACCACAGAGGGTGTAATTTTTCTGGATGCAACCTACTGCAGGGAACACTAGATTAAACTTTCATCAGGGTTTGTAGAGCTAAAGCTATTTTGATTATTTTTTTTACAAATTACTTTTAATATATAAAACGTAGAGAGGTGACTTTTGAAATAAAATCAGTGCAGAAACATAGGATGCTTATATACTGGTAACACGGCTCACTACATGATTTGATGAGTATAAGACTTTCCAAGATGGGAAACAAAATATAAAAATAAACAGGAAACTAATCACCACCACAGTGACAGCCCTCTTGATTTAAGGTTAATGAATGTGATCCCATTTTTCCAATGTCTACTAACATAAAAAAAATCAAATGTAACAAAAAACAGGCTCATTTTTGTCTGATTCCACAGAAAGTGGAGCAAAGTTGGAAACTGTATGGGAAACATACACACAATAATGGTACAGGAAGAGCTACTTAAATTTTTGACTTCAGAAAATGGGAAAAAATAATACATTGGATTTTAGTAAACCAATCAGACTTTTAGCAACAGTAAAATAAAAATATGACAGAGGTCAGAACTCAACCAGGGGATGGCAGCTGTGTAACAAATAATCCAACTCTATTACTGTCACTGTGTGGCAGCTCACCTGACTGAGGTGTAAAAAAAACAAAAACAGATTGTGATTTTGTGTTGGTCCTGACTAATCATCTCCCTGTGTCGCCCACCTCTCAACTAAAATCACAGACACAGACATATTTATTCACTTTAATTTTGACGGATTTATCAGGTTCATTTTACTTCCAAACCCATCTTACATTGATTTGCTGTCTTCAATTCACAAATGACAAATTTGCTCCACTTGATTTTGAAAGTTTATGGACATTGTAAAATTGAAAAATACACCGGTTTTCACATTTTTGTTGTTTGACAGAAAAGGAGATTACACCTAGGTAACTTGATTTGTACCATACTGAAGCCAGTAGATGGTGCTGTCACAGCACAGTTGCTATTACAGGAAATCGAAACTCAACGTCAGTGCTGCGGGGAATTCCACTGAATTAAAACATAACACATGCGTTTTTTATGCTTCTCTTTTAAATTTGTTCCGAATATTAACTCTAGTCACAGGGGTTTTCTATTGAATCGTAAGATTCATCGAAAGAAAAAAATGCTATGTACTTAAATTTAGCATTTTATCAAATTGTATGTATTTTGTATGTTGGCTATCAAAACATATAGTTTCTTATTATATTTAACTGAATTATAATTAACCTGTCATGAAGATTACCAATAGCCATCATGGATAAAGGTCGCCTTATTTGAGATACAGTTTAAGATATTCTTTGTAAAGTAACATGATTACTATAGATAGGTTTAAAAAAAAGAAAAGAACTTACAGTGTTTGGAGTCTACTGAGCAGTAGACAGCTGCCAAAGCTGTTAAGAACAAAAACAGCTTCATCTTGTTTGATCGATTCTGCCTTTTACTCAGACGTGTGCGACCGCTTTGCTAGGAGAGCTCAACTAAAGTGAAAGTACGGAGCAAATCAATATAATCACGTCTGTAAGACCTCCCACTATATAGACGCTGGCCTATCACTGATTTCTGTCGTGCTGTTACCAGGTAAATTATGACCAAACAGGTTTGGTTCCCTGTGAACGGATAACGCTTGTGAAAACCCCCTAAAATCCCACAGTCACCACATCAACAAGACTACAGATGAACTGAATTTTATTTTAATCATGTTAAGAACAAGTAACACGATTAAAATAATCAATAATTGTCTTGCAAAATTCCTTCCTTATTATTTTTTGTGCTTTGACTCAATTGCTTCTACTGTGAGGTGTATTGTCAATTTTTCCCAGTCAGTTAAGTTTGCTTTGATAAAAGGCTCGGCTTAACTTTGCATTATTTAAAAGTTGATTTATCTCCTGAAAAAACAAACATACAACATTAGCATTATAATTATTACTTATTTAGCTCATTATAACACGAGCTAACCTTAACCATAAATGTTTTACCTAAAAATGCAATCCATCATCTGTTTCTTATACAGATGTATGTCAATGTAAGCAATATATTTCACCTATTAAATCATTATAAGACATCAGTAAAGACTTTAAATAAGTAAAACCAAAAAAAACAAACAAACAAAAAATGTTCATTTAAATGTAGCCTAATTGTTTTTGTTGTTCTAACTCGTCTGTTCTGTCCGCAGCACTGTCTGTTGTATTTTTTAAATAAAGGTTATTGGTGGAAAAAAGAGTTCCGGTCGACAACGTCGACGTCAAACCTGTGCGAAGTCCAGCTCTTCCGTATTTTAATGAATCCACAGTAACAAACTAGCTTCCGCTATCGAGCTGAGAAAACGTTACAGTAACGCGATGAGCAGTGAAAAATACCCAAAGTCTTCTATTGAAGATGACTTTAACTACGGTACGAATGTTGCTACAGCCAGTATCCAGATACGTATGGGTAAGTAACGCTGTGTCGCAGTGGAGATAGCACATCGCCAGTATGCTAACGCTGGTTAACGCTTTGCTGTAGTTATAGATATTACTGCCACTGTACCTTTACCATTATAGCTATCGTTAACAATCTTTCCGACCTCGATTTCCCAAGAAGCCAGCACAGTGTTAGCTGTCGTTGATCAACTATAATGTTACCAGTTAAAATATTGATGTTAATGTTGATTAATAGATTATAGCATAACTAAGATGCCACCTGTTAAATGAGCTGTGTACGCTGGTCCAAAATCAGCATTACCATTAATAATACTGGATCACAAGTAATTGTTTTCTGTGGCTCAGTATACACTGGCTGTTTAGTTAATAGAATCAGGTGTTAATATTTTATTGCAATTATACATTCTTTGTCTCTACTTCTGCTTGAAAATTAGTTTGTACACCAAATGCGGGTTCCACTATTTTGATACTCTGTCTGTACTGCTCTCTTTGTTGATCAGACTTTCTAAGGAAGGTGTACACCCTCCTGAGCTTGCAGATCATCTTGACCACAGCCACCTCTGCTCTCTTTATGTTTTCTCAAAACATCAAAGATTTTGTCCATGGCAGGTAAGGATAGACTAATTATCTCAGGGATCCATAGACTTTTCCTTCTGTATCCATATAAGCTTCAATAAGAATACTCTTGAGAAGGTATGGAGGAAAACATTATCATACAAGAACGTCCAAGGGGGACTGGTTACAACAGAACAGGGATTTAAATGTGGCTGATGGTATTGCAGTTCTGGTTCAGTGGAATATGCAGATTCTTAGTATTGAATATGTGTTATTACAATTAAATTTGCATACTGATGTGACAGTCAAATCGCATATCAAGGCCTGCCAATATCAATCAGTACCTGCCATTATAAAGTGTTTTATGTTAATGGCATGCCAGCGACATACCATCTGAGAGAAGTGGCGTACCACTATGGTATTGTCATATGCCACTGAACGAGTGCCAAGGCACTGGCCACTTTTTGATCTCACTACATCACTTATTGCATTTGTGCACATCTTTAATGCATAATATCCATAAAGCTGTCATGGCCACATTATATGACTGTGGTTTGTTTTTTTTTCTCAGTCCTGCTGTGGTTTTGGTTTCTGCTCTGCTCTCTCTGGTTCTTCTGCTTGCCCTGGCCATATACAGGCACCAACATCCAGTCAACCTCTACCTGCTGCTTGTTTTTGTAAGCTTTTTTTTTGTTTCCAGTTAACAGTTCCTATTAAATAGTGAGTTGTTTTATTTCATTGACTGTTAGAGAATGTAAAATTTCGATCAGCTGGCTGGTGAATGTTACATCCATTAAGCTGTAGTTGCAGTACAATAAATGCTGTCCAACAATGTAACGATAGTGTACAGTTTAAATTTAACCCTTCCCTTTTGTAATACTGGATTAGCTGCTTGATGACTGTAACCAAGCAGCTAATCCAGTTTCTTTATTTGTATTTCTTAGATGTTTAGCGTTTAAGTGCTGCTCATTGTTGTGCTTTGTTTGCAGACTTTACTGGAGGCAGTTTCTGTGGCCACAGCTTGTGAGTTATTTTTGAAGAAGTCTGTGAGTTTCCATGCTTTGAGCCTTTTGGCAGACTGTCTTGACATTTCTTCTCTCCACAGTGACCTTCTATGAATACTCTACTATACTGCAAGCTTTGTTCCTGACCTGTACTGTGTTTACTGGACTAACGATCTACACATTCCAGTCCAAGAGAGACCTCAGCAAAATGGGCGCATGGTGAGTGCTGGGTTATGGTCTCTCAGAACTAGTTCTTAAACACCCTGTCCAATAAAAATCTAGTTTTTAACTAGAGTTGTTCCGATTCTGATACCAGTCTCGGAAATTGCTCCAATACTGCCGAAAATGCTGGCATCGGTATCGGCGAGTACTGGAGTCCAATTTATTCAATTAGTAATCTATTTACTGGTTAGCTCCGTTAGCTCTGGCACAGTTCTTCTTCGCCGATCTAAAAGAGACTGACGAGGAAGAATGGATCACATGACAGATGCACAGCCCCTCAGCCAGAGCCTGTTGACACGGTTGACGCGAGGCTCGGACCTAAAGGCCGACACACACTACAGGATAATCGGCCGATTTTTGTCCCGATCTCCCCCTTACGATCAAAGCCAGCAAAGGCCCGATTATCTGTTGTTTGCAAACAACATTGTGTCTGATTTTCCTGTGGTGTTGGGTGTGTTATGAGTGATTTTGTCCGGTCCGATCCACTCGGAAGGCCTTGGAAGGAGAGATTATAGATAATGTGTAAAGGTTTGAAGAGTTCTGTAGTGTGTGTCGGCCTTTAGCTAAAGCCTGGCACACACTACAGGATTCTTCAAACCTTCACATATTTAGAGACCACACACTTGATGATCAAAAAAGACAGATCGCACAAGATTTCTCTCTTCTGATCTTATAGTGTGTGCTGTGCACTACGGAGCTCACCACACACTAACTGATTCTTCAGCAGAGTATCAGGTTCTTCATGCTCAATATTCCAAGTCTCACATAGTCAAACGTGACTTCAGTGTAAACACACGGCATGAATGTGGGCTGTATAATATATGAACATGTTTACTATTTGCGACTAGAAATCCTGCAGTGTGTGGGGTGCTCTGAGAGGAGCCGAGCAGCACAGTGTGTAATGTCATGTGTACTGGAACAATAGCCAATCAAGACGCGAGCTGACTCAGCTGACTGACAGAGGAGGAAGTAAATATTATAATAAATATATAATAAATACTTTTTATATTTATTGCCCCTCAACAGGCCACAACTGGGAATTTGCTGTATTTATTCGTGTTTTACAAAGGGTTTAACCTGAGCCAGGCCTTACCACAATGATAATCATATCACAGTCATGCAGGCGTGGTATGATATATTTTTTTATAACATACTGGTATCGGATCGGTACTCGGTATCGGCCGATACCCACAGCACAAGTATCACCCATTTTTTGTTATAGCTTATTATCCAACTTTTTAAATTGGGAATTATTTTCACGATGGTTCCGATCAAAGGAGGATGACTTGATAGATTACCACAGAGTGGTTTGTCAAAGTTTAGTAAATAAGTAAGTTTCTAAATTTTAAAGACATGCATTGTAGGTTCATTAGTGATTCTAAATTGGACATGTGTGTGCATGATTGTCTCTCTGTCTTGGCCATAAAGTGACAGCATTCTGTCATTCAGACATAGGTCTTTTTCTGTTAATGTTCCTTATGACTTATTCCTTATCAGGGAGACGCAATATGCATGCAATATTTCTTATTTTGCAAAATTAGACAATATACCAAGTGATGTATAATGCATAACAATGCATATTTAATGATTTGATAAAAAAAACACTTCTGTTTTCCAAGCACACAGAGAAGAGCGTCAGTTTAGTGCTGCAGTGTCTGCATTTTATTCCATGGTTTAGTCCACTTATTCAGAATGAGAACAATATGGGGAAAATCATGACCCGACAACCCCAGGGGGTTGAAACCAGATCCCCTTTCACAGCCACTTGCAAAACAACTTCTCTTTATAACGCATTGCAATGTTGATCTGAGCCCTGCTGAGCTAGCAAGCTGCGGAGGCATTTTTAATTGTTGCAGGTGGTCTGGCTTGCGGAACATAGCTGTGATGCTCAGGGATCTGCAAATAAAACTCCAAAGCATGCATGTGCAAATGGGTACACAAACAAGAGAGCTGGGTCCAAGACAGCTGTGTCTGGAACCGCTGTGCCAAGGTTCATTGCCTGAGTTAACAGCATGGCTTCCTTTTGCCTTATGTCACTGATTCTATGTGCAGAGAGGGACTGTGGATTAAAAAATATGCTATTGCCAGGTCTACAGAAGGGTTTTTGATTATTATGACACTTTTCCAGATTTGAAAAAGAAAGACTGAAATTGCTGGGTGTAAAAAGTTGTACAAAATGCCACAAAACTGAATAAACCAAGATAATTAGGGAATAGCAGTAAATGAAATTATTTCATTTTTAAAGGTAGATAGTTACATTTAATGAATACTGTAAATGTTGCAGTGTATGAATGTTGCATCACTGCCTACCTTGGAGGAAAGTTGTATATAAACTGAAGGGGCTTCATTTTGTACAAAGGCTATCATATTTCAAAACAGTGATTCTTATGTGATGACATGTGTTGTAAATATGCACTACATAAATAAAATTGAATTGAATTGAATCTTCTGTATCTTTGGTTCAGACTGAATTGGTATACGTTTCTACTTACTGCTCAGAGTTATACTAAATTATGCTATTATGCCATGTATATGTAATATGATAGTTATGCTATGCTACCAACTGTGCCTTTGGTCTCAAGAGAACTCTTTACTCTGATGATTCTATTGTATTTATTTATTGTATTTATTTAAGGCTCAATAAGGTCTTTAAGAGACGATGGAGCTTGGTCATTAACAGTTTTATATGTTAAGAGCAGGATTTTAAATTCTATCCTGGATTTTACAGGGAGCCAATGAAGAGAAGCTAATACAGGAGAGATATGATCTCTCTAACTGGTTCCTGTCAGAACTCTGGCTGCAGCATTTTGTATGAGCTGGAGGTTTTTAAGAGAGTTATTGGGACATGCTGATAACAAGGAATTACAATAGTCCAGCCTAGAAGTTATAAATGTATGGACTAGTTTCTCAGCATCACTCTGAGACAAGATGTTCCTGATTTTACAATATCACGTAGATAAAAGAATGCTGTCCTACAGATTTGCTTTGTATGAAGGACATTTTTACAATATATGTCCCAGAATGCGTGAGAGGATTATTTTTGCTGTTGTTTTGACAGTGCACTGACTGTATGGAAATGACATGGAAGAGCACACCAATAGTTCCATTGTGTATGTCCCATAATGACATGTACTCAGAGATTCTTCTCGGTGACAGGAGAGAAAAATAATCTTTACAGTCTACAGCAACTTAATATCAATCAAAACACTAACCAGTGAAACTAATCAATTTCAAGATATGATTCAGTTTTCTCATCCATAAATGCACAATTTGATTGTAGTAGGTTGATCTTGGACCATAACGGTCCAACATTCTACTCAACTTACAAATGGATTGAATATTTTTTAAATGTTCACAATAGAATGATAATCTCAGTAAATTAACCTACTCAAAACCAATGTTCATGTGATTTGTACCAAATAGGGCTCACACTATTTCACTACAGGTCCTTTAGGTGAAGCGCAAGTCTGACCTGCACTAGAAGCAAAGTGTGTAATTACTGCTGAAATGCATACTGGTTGATGGAACAACTTCCCTTTCCTGCTGTTCTGCAGCTGTTGCTGGGCCCACAGCTCACTGGGACTGTAAATCAGAGCCTTTGTACTTCTATGAACCACAGGTGTGGGCTGCCTAGGGTTTTGGACAACTCTGTGCTGCAAACACTGGGGAAAAAAAAGGAACAACAGGTAGTGTCAGCCAAACACATAAGGATTAAAGTGCTTACTAATCGTATATGATAATAAGTGCATGAATGACACCTTTAAGGTATATTACCGGACGTTTTATACAATAAATAATAATCTAGTGCTGTCAAAAATAACGCATTATTAAGGTGTTAACGCAAATCAATTTTAATGGCGTCAATTTTTTTATCGCGAGATTAACGTTCTTTTTGACCTGGTGAACTTGTAGTTTTTTCACAAGCTGTGGCCACAGCTAGTAACGTTAGAAAAACTACAGGATCCAGCTGTAGACCGGAAACAAAACAATAAGCACGCCCCATGCACGTTTGGTCTGGCCTGCTTGCCAGCTGCAAAAGAGGAGGCTACCGTTCTGTGTGGATGGCGAGTATCATTGTAATAGTTTACAATGATGTGCACTTTGTAATTACCTCTGCCAAGCGAAGGTTATGTTTTTGCCGGCGTTTGTCTGTTTGTTTGTTAGCAAGATAACTCTAAAAGTTTTGAATAGATTTTGATGAAATTTTCAGGAAATGTTGATAATGGGACAAGGAACAGATAATTACATTTTGTTTCAGCTGCAAGGATACTGGTCTGATGTTTTATCTAAAGTAAAAAATACATGCATATTGGATTTGGAACTGGAGATGGATATGTTAAAAAACAAAAACAAATTAAAGCTGCAAGCAGCGTCTGACGGGCCCTCACACCTCCACGCATGTTGGGAGGTGGCGCACGTCGAGGTGTGGTGCATGTCGGCGTGTGCTCTACAAGTGTACCAAATGTCATGTTTTTAGGAGAATCCAGTGATTTGATAGGAACTTTTAAAAACTTCTAGCTGGCGCTGTGACGCTGTTTAGAAAGTCCAAGTACGTAAATCTGTTAGTCCCAGCATGCTGTACATGTGTTTCATCATGCACTTTTTCACAAACTCTCCCTCACTGAAGTTTGATGATTGTGCGATCTCTGCTGCCACAATACAACTAGCCTTTACAGCAGCCTCACTTTGTGATATGGCTTTTTTGAACATTGTTGT
>OMNN01025308.1:0-12186 GCA_900302755.1 Chromis chromis
TCTTAGAACAGCGAGCTCCCTTGGTATTTTCCAAAAAAAGTTTGGAATGAATAATCTGGAAAGATTTTGGATTGTTGGTTGGATAAAACTATTGGCAGACAGCAACACGGACTACACAGTAAAATCAAAAAAATAATGACCAGATCAGCTAAACATGACCACACATGATAGCAGCCCTGTATGACTCATCTTAGAAAATAATCTACTGTTGTTTCTGATTCTTTTAGCATCTCAGGAAAAAAATCCTGTGTTTTTTTTTGTTGTTTTTTTAGAACATAGCAAAATTACAATTTCATTCATAAGAATTACTCTCAGGCACATTTTGTGCTTTTCTCTGCATTATCTTGTTTATTATGAGCAGAAAGAAGCACTTTATGTCTAAGGGGGAGCTGACTTTGACCAGATAATACAAAGGTGTTGCATCAACCTAGTGGTGGCAGCTTTGTGCCTGTTGTATGGGGATACTTTGGCATGTGGATAGATTTCCCGCTTGTTACTGACAAAGGTGGAAAAGAACTGCTTTGCTTTACTTTTGTATTGTAAAAATCTGCTTTAATCTTCATTTAATTCATTTATTAACTCCATCCCTTTGGTTACGGTAAATCCTGGGTCACAGTTTAACTTCTGACCACCCAGTTAAACCCCCCGCTGGCATAGGACCTGTGGAATCCGATCCCAATGCACTTTCTTTGAAGAACCCATGTTGTGTTTTTTGGGTTTCTCCCTTTTTCAGTGTGTCATAAAGATGCATTTATGTGCATGTAAAAGGTCTGCAAACTTACAAAGACCAAAGTTTATATAAAAGGGATTTATTGTGTCCCACAGAAAACACTACTCCTTCCATGGGACTCATTTGAAGTCCAGGCTTTTATTCCATTACTTATCTACATCATCATGTAACACAAGCGCATAATGGCTAGTTTGATCTGGGTTTACAGGATGTAACCAAGAGTATCTCAGCTGACTAATCAGAGCAGACTTTTCATTAGGGGGGCCTTAAAGAGACGGGAGCTGGAATTGAGTGTTTCAGAAAAGGTGCAGCAACAGTGATAAAATAATATGAGAAAACTAATATGTTTTTTTTTTTCTTTTTGCTTATAGCCTGTAAACATATTCTAGTAGACAACAAAAACTTTAATAAATATTACAAACCTGTAAATGTACATAACATGGCCTTTGTAAGCAACCCTCTAATTTAATTTAAACTTAAATGTCAACTTCTGAGAGAAAATTCTGAGAGAAAATTCTGAAAAAACTATATTTTTCAACAGTAATTGCGCAGTCATGTTCTATATATAGATGTTTACTATATAGAGATCTAAAAATAAAAATCCAGTTTCCTGTTGCTGTATGGAGAAAACCCTAAGGGGAGTTAGTTTCCTCTGAAAAATATAATTTGATAGATTTTGATTTCTGCAGCTTTAGACGAGTAGAAGTACTGAATCTCAGATATTATCAACTCTCTAGCCAAGCATGATGGTTAATGTCATTTATGCAATCAGCAAAATATTAATTTGTATCATATTTAGAGGAAAATCTTGTTGTGAATATTTATTAGTCACGTATAGAGAATCTGTTATTGCTTCACTTTTTTTGTCAGAAACGACAGCATGATAATGATTTGTCCCCACAGAGCACAATCATGCTTAGAGGCAAAGAAGATTAAAAAGATTCCTTTCAGCATGAACTGAGCTAGTGAGGGATTTGCACATTAAATGTTGTTTGAAAGGCACGTTAACAATCTTAAATGAGGGAGAAAGCAGATCAGTACTCACTCACTAAACCCCACTCAGATCTCTGTCAGGGGACCAGGAACAGCAGCCCCTCTGCTCAGTTCTTCACTCTCACTCAGGAGGAAGCAGTAAATGATGGAATTAGTCGAGGAAGCGCAAGTTCATTCTTTGCCGCAACAGACTGCAGCAAATCGCAGGAGCTAACACCAGGTGGGTATATAATAATACCCACCAGGGTTTTTACTGAATGAGTATATTTGGTATA
Organism: Chromis chromis; assembly: GCA_900302755.1. Classification (NCBI taxonomy): domain Eukaryota; kingdom Metazoa; phylum Chordata; class Actinopteri; family Pomacentridae; genus Chromis; species Chromis chromis. Next base: position 1,999 of record OMNN01025308.1, read on the forward strand.
AACCCTAGAGCCCAAGTGCTTAAGGGGCCTTTAGGGCCAGAGCCTCTAACACGTTTGTAGTGGCTGTTAACATTTCCGGTTGTAATCACAGGCCTACAAACGGATGGAAAACAATCACAAACAGACACGGAATGATTGCAAAATGATCACAAAGACACTTAAAATTATAAACACCAGGCATGGGCCCCGGGGCACAAGTGCTTAGGAGGCCCTTGTGCCAGTGTGTCTGACAAGTTTGAATTGTCTGTGGTGTAATCAAAAGACCTACAGATGCAAAGCGACCACAAAGATGTCAGAAATGCAAAATGACCATCAAGAGACACAAAATTATCACAAAGACACTCAAAATAATTCATGTCAAGTCAAAGTACAGAGAGCACAAGCACCACTGACTATTTGTAGAGCACACTCCAGGCCTGAAGGGGCAACAGTGAAGAGCCAACATCCAAACTGGGAGGTGGAGGTAAACATCTCCACCTGTGCTTCCAACAGATTGGTTTGTGATTGAATTCACCTGTGCGCTTGCTCAGAGCACATGCTCAAAATGTTTGACCTTCAGGCAGTCACTCCTTTGACATGCTGCTATGAGAAAGGAAGACAGCTCCTGTTTGGACTCAGAAGATGCAACTGTTGATGTTTGCATGGATGTTTAATTTGACTAAAAAAAGGTGTGTTTAAGTTGGTTGGAATTAGTTTTGAAGATTTGTTTGGTGGTGATGTAGTGGATTGTTTGGGTTTGGTTTTGTTCATATTGATGTTGTTATGATGTAAGTTTATGAAACACTAATGTGTTTTTCTTTCTGTCTGTTTAAGGTTATCAACCTATTCATTCTATTCATTTACAACAATACTCTGCTTTATTACTTCAATTACCACAATCAAACGCACCAATAAAAGCACCAGGAAGGAAATTGAGTTGTCCCTTTGAGTTCTTCGCAAGTCCAACAGGCCCTTTTCAAGTTTGGGCACGGCTGTGAACCTGAACGTTAAAAATCCTGAAAAACTTGACAATGCAAATGCTCAAAATGAGCACAAAGAGAATCAGAATTATTATGAATGAATTCAAATTGAACACAGAGACTCAAAATTAACACAAAGAATTAAAATGAGCTCAAAAAGATTCCAAACAAGCACAAGAATAATCAAAATGATCACAAAGACATGTAAAATAACCAGGGACTTGTCTGACACTAATGTCAGAGATGCAAACTTACCTTAAAAACATTAAATGCAACTACAAAGGATGCTCCTTCTTTCAGGCAGCAGCTTTTTATCTAGGAAGACATCCATGGCGGACAGAAAGAAAAGGTCAACTTCAAACATTAGCATTACTCTTATTGTCTGCACATCCCATTTAAAGATTAGTTAGCCTCTCATTACCTTAGGTAGAGGAGGAGATAATGCATTTTCTATTTACTTTATTTCAGGAACTTTCTCATGTACACAGTTGCAGTACACAGTCTGTCAACTGAGAAGCTACTGCAGCAGGGGGGGGGTTACGAGCCCTGCTCCATTGCACCACAGGGGTGTCCATATTTGTTAGGGATTGTTTTTAGTGGTGTGGTTTTTTTCTAAACTTTCTTCCTTTATTTTCTGCTGTGTGTTCAGTTCTTCTGTTTTTGTGTGTTTGTATGTGTGAGCCTCAAAGCAGTGTATGGTTTCCCAGTAAACCTGAAGAGGAAATGAGAACATTAGGAGCAAAACAACTGAAGTGAGCGATGATGAAAGAGAGGATCCTTCTGAAATGCCTTATCACGAGACCACAAATCAAACTTTAGCCAAACGCAGCCGTGAATAGCTTCGGTGCGCTGCTCTGACAGGATGAACGGAGCAACTGGAACCTGTAGGGGAACTTGGAAATTGTCTTAAATGTTGATTCAAAGCAACAGCATCATTATGTATTTAAGATAATGGTATTGTCACAGTAATGATAAGACTCATTTCTTCCAAAGATGGCAGCCCAGTGAGAGATGTGAGTTGAACACATCAGTAACGTGTCCTTGATTCTCTTCGCCTCGATTGCCACGTCTGTCACCTAAAGAGAAGCAACAGGAGATTCCCTGCAGAGCAAAAGGAGTTCAATTATAAAGCATAAACACTGAGTCATGAAGAATTAATGTTATATCTAACAGTAATTAAAATATAAGCTGCTGAGGGAGCATTGGCAGTAATATTAATGTTAATATTTGCTAATGGACACAATTAAATCAAACGTACCCATCATCAGTTGTGTCTGCCCAGCTGTGATGAGGAACTTTTTGCCATTTATACGAAACCATTTATGCATCTGGACAGCCACACAACAGCTCATGTTACACACAGTAGCAGGAAGGACATGTTTTTTAAACTAGTTTTGCAAATGTCAGCTTAATAAGAATGTAAAAAAAAGGAATTGAAATTCAACATGCCACAGCATTTGGAGCAAGTCTGCAATATGTCCTGGAATGTACTCTGTGGTCTTTGTGTGGTATTTGAGTGGTTAAAGTTACAGCAGCTGCATTTTTTACTTTCACCATTAAACAGAAGTCAGTAGTAGTAGTATTGCAGAAGTTGCAATCACTGTTATCACACCATTATCAGAGTTTCTGTAATTGTAAATAGTTAAATCTGATTTGATGCTAAGAAGTGCTAACAAAAGCAAACAAACACGGGTGACTCATGTCAGTCAAAGTCCATTTAAATGTAGTCAGATACAAATTTAAAGGCCTCTAGGTGAAAATCAAGCTTCTTAACCTTTTACCATGTGTTTCCTATTCGAGACGACACATTGTTAGTGAAAGAAGCAGTTAATACCGTCAGAGCCGGCCCTACCCAATGTGGGCCCTAGGCAAGATTTTATATGGTGCCCCCTCCATCCGAGATATAGGCTTCCCAATTTTGTGCCAATTTTAGCATTTGCCTATATTGCCTAATGGGCCAGCCGGCTCTGATCAAGACCATCCTGATGAATCTGAGCAACTGGTACCAACGTCTAAATCCTGGTACTCCTGCAGACACTGAACAAGTCTGGTCTCACACAAAAAGCTTACCAGGAAGAAGAAAGCTTTGGTCTTCACTTTGGTGTTCGGATTAGACTAAAGTGGAGTTGTTAGCAGACAGGGCTGTGACTTTTAATTGGTGGAAAGAAAGAAGAAACATTCAACCTTAAGAACCATCAAGAATCTATGGAGGAACTGAAGACCACAGTGTTGCATGGAAGCCTTTAGCCTGGAAATGGAACAAAATCCCAGTGGAGACATATAGAAAGCTTGTTGGCGATTCTAAGAATGGTTTGATGGCTACAGTAGCAAATAAAGGCTTTGCTATTGATTACTGAAAACGGTATAAATCATTTTGGACATTGCATATTTAGTAAAAATGTTTTGGGTTTTTTTTTAAAAATAATTATAGCGATTAAAATGTCTCATTAACATCTCTGACACTGTGTCTTTCTTTGTTTCTCTTGTCTCTTGTTTCTGTCATTCCATAAATAAAAAATTGTCAAATAAAAAAATCCCAATAAATGTTATAACAATCAGTGCTGATGGTTGTTTGAATGAGCTGCTATGGCCTTCACAGTCACCAGATCTCAACCCAGGCTTTTAAGCTGCTTCAAAAACTCAAAAAGCTTTGGAAAGTGTGTCACAACAATAATCAAAATAATCAAATAACTGTCAGGGCAAGCTTCTGATTGTAAACAAAAACAACTAGTTTCAGACTTTTCCAGCCAGCAGCTTCTGATTTACTGGAGAAACTCGTGGAGAATCAGGTCAAATGTATCAATTAAACATGATACAAAATCATCAAAGTGCTGCGGTTGATTTGGCCGACTTCTCCTTGCCCTGTAATGTCACAACTTAAGAACCAAAGGAGAAGCTAAATGACTAATGGGGCCATGTGACTGGACTTGAAAAAACAGCTCAGAACAGCAAATTCAATTATCATGTTAGAATTCTGCATGAAAACAATCTATACTAGAAATTAGAGGTATTCCTGTCAGATGACTTGTGTTAGCAGGCCTAATGTCATTTGGAAAAGCCTTACGCCTTCTTTGAATGCTATCAAATGTTTACAAAAGAGCTTAACGTGCTAAAATGCAATCAGGGAATTGGCTGGTTATTCTGTGCCGGCATCAACACTGAACAGGGACTTTACTAGGATGGCTCTGTGATGCATTATGGGAAACAAAAACCTGAGTAAAAGAGTCATGTTAAACATAAGAGATACAAACTTATTATTAACTTATATTCTAAATGGGAGGTTAATCTTATTTGCTGTACTTTTTTGGCCATTTTATGTCTCTATTAGACAGCAGACGGTAGAGAGACAGGAAGTAAGGTGCAGTTATGGTCCCAAGGTAATTCAAACTTTACATAGTTAATGCTTCAAAACACTCCACCACCAGGATACACTCATTATTGAAATGAAATTCTGCAATGACCATTCCCGTTTAAAGCTTTCCGGTCATTCCGGCTGCCTTTAGTGTGCCTCGCCATGCTGTGTTATGAGCTCAAAGGGGGAATGATTTGTGTTTGAAAGTGCTTCTCCATCACAGATGTTTGATCAGACTGAAGATTATGAACGATCTCTTTGTTTTATTCCACCCAGGTGGAGTCTCTGCAGCAGCATCTTTAACTTCATTGTGCTGCCACAGCAGAAATGACAAATGACCTTCATTTCTCTATCCAGCTGTAAAATATAATATCATGGACATGAAATAATAATGACGATGTGCAGTAGGATATATATGTAAAGTCCCCTTATTTCATACATCTTTCTGGTTGAGAACTGACATGAGCCACTCTCAAAGCACATAGACACTCCTGCTGTCATGCCTTGCAGTGCTACTCTTACTCTTCAGTTTGCACTTCTTCTGCACATCAGTTATTAAGAATTTGTTGCACTTATGTAATGATTAACCATTTTATTTCCCCTGCAGGGACTTGTCCTTCTGGGTCAGGTTGTGCTGCATCCTGCAAGGGGCCTTCAAACTTTGGGAGGCTCACAAAGGCCCCATTCTCCTCTGTGTTGCTCTTCTTCATCACCCAGCTCCAGGGCATGGCAGATCCGCTCAAACCCCCGTATTGTCTGGGCAAAACCACATATTAAATTTGCCCCGCATAAGCCATTTCATTGAGCTGCAGCAGGAATTCCTTTGCTGGGTCATTCATCTGTGTACATGGTTTGGACACACATTTGAAACAAAGCAAGCCAGTCAAGGATAATATTGAGGAAGTTACATACATTTCAAGTTTTGCAGCATATGTCATTTCTGTTCCGTGCTCCTTTGGCATTAGAGCTGTCGGTGCAGATTCATGCAGCGCGGAACATCATGAAACTGTAGCTGCGAGCCATCCAAAATTTCTTCTTGCATATGTAATGTTTTGCTCTTCATTAGGAATTCTGGATTTTCCCCATCAGGAATGTCAACTGAATAGAAATAGAGGGAAGCTAAGAGAGCTCTCTATCCACAGCTAACAATTAACAAAGAGGGGAAAAAATCAGACTCAAGACAACCAGTCGTCCTGTGGATAATTCATCAGTTCTGTTTTGGAATAGTACATGAGCTTATCTCATTTTTTGTTCATTTTTCTTGTGAATAGTTTAAAAAAAAAATCTTATCTCTCTAGGCCGATCTCTGCACCAGCACAGTTGAACTTATCACGTTATAACTACATTAATCATTGATGCTATCCTGCTTACTCTACAGATTCTCTTGTATGGCCCCTTTAGATCATTCTTAGATGTACCAAATTGTTGGATTATCAATTATATGAATTACAGTGCTTTTGAAAACATTGAATTATGGTCAACATAATTTGGCTTTTTTGACAAGAATACACAAAAAGACTCTTTCATGTCAAAGTGAAAACAGATCGCTACAAAGTAATGTCAATAAATGAAAAAATAACACATGTAATAAGTGATTGCATAATTAGAAACTTACAAGAGAGGTGAATATGTTTTATGGGCACTGAAACATAATATTATTAAGCATGTTAATGTTAAGCAAATTTCTAACATCATGAACTCGACACAAACTCACAACTCGAGTCTTAAAAAAGCATAATATATTCACAACCATTGTAACCACTTATCTGTATGAAAGTATTAGAAGAGCCTGATGAAGCGCCAACACAGTTTTACCCAGTGGCCACCTCTGGTACTGCAACAAAAGAATCCCATGCATCTCTAAAAGCATTTTTCCCAAGTATTCCATCCATTTATATCCATAAAACTGTTTGTCAGCAGTTTGAGGTGTCCAGCAATTGCTCTCTCTATCATCCATTTTTATATTTCTAAACCTTTCTTAAAGCCTAGAAAAGTGCCTTTCATTTGCTTGGCATCATGTGAAATCAACAAGCTGAATGGGAATGTGCAGACGGGGCCAGCAGCAGAAATGCTAGTGCACATGTGCAGTGGAAAGCAAACCTGGAAACTAGGAAACTTTTTTTTGCCTAATGCACTTTTGGAGTCAGGTATTCAATTCTTATAATGTATGCGTTGGTGCTGGAAACTTGTTGTTCTGCACAATTTGCAGCATTGTTTGCTGTCTATGTCTAAGTGTTTTTGCAATAAGCTGTGTTGTCTGTGTTTGCAGTGCATTTTTTTCTTTGCATGCATGAACATACAGTACACAGCTTACATGCAGAGACTTCATTTATCCAGCCAGTTAACAACAAACATCACCAGGTCTCCTTAAAAACCTTCACAGGGTTGTGTACAGTAAACCCAGTGTGCTCACACTGACCCTCGGTTATTGTCTCGAGATTCCCCTCAATTTAGCACATTAATTGCTCTGTAAACATTTGATTTATTTCAAAGACACTTCCAGTCCTCTCAAATTGTATTTGCCTGAAATTCAAGTCATCTGACAGGAATTCCGCTTCATGCTGCTGCTGCAGTCCAAACACAACTCTAATACAATCTAATTATCTCGGCGACAGCAGCAGGTGAGCCGCTGTGGCTGACCATGATCGTCTCACATGATGAGCAGCCTGTTGTGTTTGTAGATCAGTGGCATTTTGCAATAATTCATTAAATTTAGGACTCAACTTATTTATCACTGGCCGAGCAGAGGAGTAAATGTAATTATACTGGCCGAGGCTAAACTTAGAGGAATCAAATAAGAGCTGTTAAAGGCTACAAAAGCACTACGGTTTCAGAGGCCAGTTTTTGCTGTGCTTCCACCTCATTTTTGACCAAAGCAGTTAATGTAGCTTATCTAAATGACAGTTAGTGTTCAATTCAATTCAATTAAATTAAGAGTTTTAAAATGTCTTCATCAGAACAAAATGTAAATTTACCAGTAAGGAGATGAGAGGTAAAGGCACAACGTCTCTTTATGGCTGTTTTTAGACCAGAGTAGTACTCTGTCTGAACTGGTTGTTGGCTGGTCTGATAGCATTGGAACTCTTTTACCCCTGCAAGTTTCCAGGGTCAGATTAGGGGCCTCTATATGCATCTATGTAAGACGATGTATGTATAACACTGCAACAACAATCCAACATGCACACCCACTCCATACTGTGACTGGCTGGCAGTGTGGAAGTAAGAAAGGACCTAAGCAATGTCTAGCTCTCCTTTTTCAGTTGTTATGCAACAATTTATCCATTATTCGCATATTTAAATTGAATCCTCCCTCCATATTCCATCCAATTTTTATAATGCCTTTGAGTGTGATGTTCAGATAAACACTTTTGATTTTGTAAACTGGTACTTTTGCAAAAACAGTGCTTTGAGGTAAATGCTAATGCCAGCATGCTAACATGTGCTTAGTGTCAAAAGGCTGCATGCTGATATTGTGTGAGTGTTTGCATGTTTGCATGAAGTACAGTATCGATGGAAGGGAATGTCGTTCACTTTGTGGATTCTGGGCAGATGAGGGGATGACCGGAGTCATCTGGGGACCACAAATGTCTGCACAAAAGTTCGTAGCAATTCACTCAAGCTGTTAAGATATCTCTGTAGTGGACCAACCAAAAATACACCTCTGTGTAATATCACTCAACTGTCAGATGATTCAAAATTGTGTCACCTTACAGTAATTGCATTATTTCTAAGTTGAACAGCAATGGGGTTGCTCTTATGTCAAATGAAAAACTAACAGCTTGGATTTACGTTATTAAAAATACAGCCCCCACAGTAGCAACTCAATGTAACAAAAGTCTGTAAACTGTTATTTATATATCATTGCTGAAATTCAAATCTTATATTTCTTTCAATAATTCATATGTCCACAGTTATGTTTAGAGGATACCAGTGTTGCACATATTTCTGGAGAGATGTTCTGCCAATTATCAGAGACTATATCAGCTGCTTTTTGCTACAGGGGTCGTGTTGCTCTATCTTTCTCTTTCAAATATCCTAAAGTATTCTATTGGATTCAGGTAACATACTTGTGTAGGTCATGATTTTGTCCTTCTGTAGAAGCTCTCGTGGTGAATTTGGCTGTGTGCTTTGTATCTTTATCATGCTGGAATATTCTCTCTTTGCAAAGGTATAACAGTGGCATCTATAAATGTCATCTCCACAACACCTTTTGCACTCCTGAAGCCCCATATCATCACACTCTCACTGCTGTGCCCCACTGCCAGGACTATGTATTCATTGTGGTCTCATCTGACCAAAGAATGTGCTCCCAATACTCATCAGGATTCTGTTCATGTTCTTTGGTAAAGTTTATATCTTCAGTTTTGAGTTGTAGAAGGTTTTTTCTTGGCCGCCGTCCATAGAGGTTGATGTTATGCAATGTCCCTCACACTGTCTGAACTTTTTAAAAAATCTCTAATTTCCACTGATAACCCCTGTGCCAAATCTGAAGCACTTACCTGTCAGATCTAGATTGTGAAAATAGCCCACTGTCTGTGGTATCAGTTTAGGAGGATGACCACTGCAGCTCTGATTAGTGGTAATATGTCTCGTTCTATACTTCCTGATTACGGCAGCAACATTTTTATTTGTTCACTGATCTTGCTGTATCCTTCCTCATCTTTTTGAAGTCACACAATTAGATTTTTCAGGTTCTCTGGCAGTTCTTTTCCATGTGGAGCCATGATGCAAACATGCAGATAGACACAGACAAGGTTGGTTCTGCTGCTCAGGAAATTTTTATAACCATGTTCATGCAATCAAGGCTGATTGGAAATCTCAGGTAAACTCAGTTTAGTTTCAGTAATCACAGTCTTTTAAACCAGATGTTAGTAACAGGTGTCTTCACTTTTGTTGCACTGAGTTTCTTCTTTGAAACCTATAATTTCAATATGGTCTTTCTAAAGTATTTGTTTTGAATTCCTTATATCAGCCAATACTCTATGATGTTGTAGGGATGTACTCACTGCAGTTGTGTACACTGTACATTGCCAGCTCTGTAGCCAAGCTACTAATGTAGCTATCAAAAATATTGAAATGGAAAAAACAAACTCCACACTACCACATACAGTGGCATGCAAACATTTTTGGGAACAATTAAACAAGTAGAAGATGAAAAGATATTTAAAAGACATAAAGTTACACATGAAACACTCAAATACAATATTTGTAACTTCCTGCCTTTTGGAAATCATTTCATCTTCTACTTGTTTAATTGTTCACAAAAACAGAAATTTTGACCAGGGGTGCCCAAACTTTCGCATGCCACTGTAGATCCTCCTTACTGTCAAAACTTTTATAGGTTTGTTGTACTGCCGTGCCATTTAAAACAGGAATTATCTGAGAGATACGTCCACAGCATAGATTCAGAACTGAGGTACGCCTACAGTAGCTGCCACCTTGTGTCAACACTAATGCTCTGTTCACTTACTGTATCCACTGGGGACTCATATGTCTTTACACTGGTCACACTGACATGGTCCATTCAGTTGGCATCTGTCCCAGGATCCCTCCGAGTCACAAAGTTCACCCTGTGCTTGTGTCCGTCTGGTGTATGTCATGATCTACGCCACTGTAATCCCAGGAGGAATATCTGTCAAGATGTGTGTTTGCACACCGTGTCTTTACCATTCTTTTCCACCTTGTATGAACTGTCAGACTTATCCTTTTACGCCACGCAAGCATCAGGGTTTTTTTTATTTTCCTCTTTGCATAGCATGTGTGTGTATGTGTGTGTGTATTTGTGTGTGTGTGTGTGTGTGTGTGTGTGTGTGTGTGTGTGTGTGTGTGTGTGTGTGTGTGTGTGTGTGTGTGTGTGTGTGTGTGTGTGTGTGTGTG
>OMNN01025309.1:0-15991 GCA_900302755.1 Chromis chromis
ACAAAGGGACACAGAACCACAAAAAATACTACAAGGAGACGTGAAATGACTGCGAATAAATGGAAAGTGACCACAAAAAAAGATGTACAATGACCACAACTGTAGGCAGTAGGGGGGTTGGAGGGTCCACAAAATTGGCTATGATTAATACAAATATTTCCACTTTCATTGGAAAGGTGTTGCTTATGAACCCACAATTACGCAATTACCCTCAAGAAGTCGGCTTTACGTTCTGTTCTCAGCCGCGACCAGAGCCGGCTCCAGGGGGCGCCACAAAATCGGGAAAAATTTCACCTTCAATATAATTATATTAAAACTAGTTATTACTATTAACTCTTAAAATGGAAAAGCTCACATTGACTCAAATATAAAGCAATGCCCAATTAATATTACTACAAAGCAATGCTATTCGATTTCTTCTGTAAGCGTATGTAAATCGCCGATGGAGGGGGGCGCCATATAAAATCTCGCCTAGGGCGCCACATTGGGTAGGGTCGGCTCTGGCCGCGACCTGCAGCATCGTAACGTACGCTGCCGAGCAACAAAAAGCACAATGTTAGCAACTAGCTGGTGAACATGTAGCACCTTTACCAGAGATGGTGGAGACCAAACACATAGCTAAAAGAAGGGCGAACAGTGGACTTCAAAACTCCAAATGAATGCTAAAGTTGCTCTTTATGTGTTTTAGGTAATGTATAAAAAGAGCAAACAACTTCATCAGCGTAAAAGATGATTCTGCACGTCATGGTTTTGTTTACGATGAGCTTGTGTTGCCCCCGAGTGGCCCAAAAAAAAAAAATCACACATTGCAGGTGTAAGATTAGGGAAAGATTTTGGTCGAATGTGAATAAAGTAAATTATGCTTCAAGTCACTGTTGCCTTTCTCAGTATTTAACCACAGACCACAGTCTTTCCCTGACCTGAGTGCCTCAACATAACCACAGAAAGCATTAAGAAAGCTGGACATTGTATTCTAAGAGTCATTATTACAGGTGTTATTGAATTTGCACATAATTTCCGGCATCAAAATATTTCTCCTCAACTGTATTTACTGTGGAAAATTTGTCGTCTGTAAACACAATTTACAGCTGTGTATATATAATAGATTTTATGGAAGTCAATTCATGGTTTATGGACGTTAATAAAGTTTAATGGGCATCTGAGAGCCCTAATTGGTTAACATGCTGATAATAAACAGATTCCTGTCACAGTTGGCGAGCATAAACAGCGTCCACTGGGCAGCCTGGGATAACTGATGAATTAATAAACTCCTTAATTGTTGCTCTTCAGCTCAATCTGCGCCTACAGAATGTAATGGCTCTCACCCTCCACGTCTACGGCAGAGTCCTCGCTGCAGTGCTGGTGCAGTGTGCAGCTGCATTGTAAAAAAAAATCAACCTTAGGAGAGCTTATTTACATCATTATTTCACCCCGAGACGATAATCCACACCCTCATTAGCTTGAACCTCTCTGAAGTGTTTTTGGGTTTGCTCACTTTTCTGCTCATCAGATTCATGTTTCTGTGTGTTAGATGTTTACATGCTTATGTCAGTGATTGATAAGTTGCCTTTGGCGTCACTGTCACATCTTGTAACCAGGAAGGGAACGTTGAAGGAAGGAGAGTCTTTTTTTATTTTTATTTCCAGCTTTCAGTTAAAAACAGAAATGAAAGCTTAACAAGCCTCATGGAGATTTACAGTTACAGTCGTGTCACATTTCCTACCAACAGCTGAAGAAAATAAGACTGAGATTAATACTGCAAATATATTCACTGATAGAACTGTTAAAAAGTTTTTCCTTTCAAAGACGGGCAGCCTTTATCGAATCCCCCTGCGAATGTTTTTTTATTTTTTCACGCTGTGTATATTTATTTTTGCTGAAATAATCTACATTTTGTGTGTCTATATTACGTTTGTGTTTGCTCACATTGGTGCACTCATAATCACTGTGGAAGCTGGACTGTGCCCCCCTCCCCGCCCGAAATGCTTATAGCTTCAGTAGTTGATTATTTTATTACTTAATTTTGTATTTATATAATGTAAATGTAAATCTATGGGTTCCGGAAGGTTTAACTCGATCATTAAATGTTTTTTAATTAATGTATTATTTGTATACATTAATGTATTAATTAATGTATTGGAGAATTCTGGCATTAAATGACGAATAAAAGTTTGTGGTTTTTTAAAAAAATGGAAGGGTTTATTTTCCGTTTCCACTGGCCAGTCGTCATTTAAGCTCCACTTTTTATGTTTCTTTTCTTTCTTTTTTTAAATCGACAAATCGGAGCTCCTGTTGCTCCACTGGGACTTGAACTTTTATTTTTATGGCAGCACAAACTGCCTCAATGTGACGAGAACCGACAATCATAACTGACAAACCTCAAATGAATCATGCTCAAGGTGCATTAGTTTTATTTATCGCTCATTAATGTCATTAATGATCCGGATGAGCTTGTCTCACAATTTCTTAATTGTATAATTTAAATGCAAATGTAAACCTTTCCCATATTTCCCTGTAGCATACTCCAGCCTCCATAGATATCAGTATATTACATGTAAACAGAATATTTGCCTAAATTAAGGTTTTCATTTACATAGTGAAATGTGTTGGAATTGGAATAAACGTCTGCGATTGTGGAGCTTATTTCCCAGCAGAATCGAGTCACTTTAGTTTGTAATATTAGAGTTGAAACAAAGAGTGGTGTCTGTCTTCAGCTGCTTTTAATTCTACAATTTCATTTAGCAGACGCTTTTTATCCAAAGCGACCTACATAGGTAGGTAGGCGGGGCAGCATTAAGGACCTTGCCTAAGGGTCCTCACTGGACACCTGCGCCCTGACAGGGATTTGAACCACCGATCTCCCATGCCAAGGTCAGGGGTGTTAGTCACTGATTTGTGCAAGAATGTCAGCTTTTCTTAACTTTCAAAAGCCTTTTCAGCATTAGAAAACACATTTCCGAGAAAACATGTTTATATTTCTGTTGTGTATTAACTGGATGCTGTTCACCACCATTGTTTCGATTACATGTGCTTACTGCTGGCCACTCCCACAGCAGTCTGTATACACTTTTAATAGAGCATGTCAATACAAGATCACAGACTGATGAGCAATAACTCAAATTCATTATTGTAATTTTCATTAGAAAATTGCATACTGTAGCTTTAATGATCAAATAAAAAAAAAACTCAACTCGTGCTATTCCACCAGTGACCAACTCTCTGGCACAAAGCAGCAGCAGCATTCTCCAAGTGTTTCTCTGATTACAGCTAATTCCTTCATCACCTCCCGTGCCTCAAAACATTCCAGCGCCGCTTTCTATTTCGGATCGAGGTATTTGTCTGTTTTTCTCTTCATTTGGCCACTTGAAAAAGGTCCTGTGATTGAGCTCCTTGTGAAGAACTCTCTTTCACTCCCAGAGGGATTTGACTAAACTTTAACTGTTGTCGGGCAAAATAAGTCCACATGACAAGAAGGGGACTGATTCCCATGTGATTGGTTGATAATTGCCTTGTTTGGAATGATGGAAAGACTCTTTGAAATCTGTGTCGCCAATGTTTCATGGGCAATTTAATGTACCTGAAAGGGGAAAGGCGGCATCACTGATTAACAGAAGCCGATATGTTAGAAGACTAACTCTACCTTTGGTGAACCCTGTTCCAGGAACAATACATTAACTGCATATCTAGAGGTAGCAAACACACACACCTCACTGGCGGATTTAGTTTCCCTGAGAAAAAAGACAATAATTGTGCAAGTAAAGCAAAAGTATGCACAAGTTAACACCCTGATAAGATATTAACTGTTTTCATTTCATTGCTTTCAGTTTAGTCACAATTTGACCTGAGTTTAACTGCCACGGCTAGTGACTCATAATCAAAAGGGTGGGTCAGTTGAGATACAGTAAATATGCTGTGCAGCTAACTGCCTGTTCACATGTGCCAAACAGAGTCAGGCACAATTAACCCAACACTGATTGACACCGATCTGCAGCAAACAGGATGTTTCTTCGGGTTTGCCAGAAAAGGATGTGAAACAAAAGGTGAAGCGAGAGGTGTGGCGAACGGCAGGCTGCAGGTTTGGAACAGCTGAGAGCTTTCGTTTTGACTCAGCATGTTGGTACACTGCCTTTCTGCTGCATCATGAGCCGAGCCAGTGGCTGCTATAAGACCATTGTGCAGCTCTGGCTAGAAACAATAGACCAATCTTATACCAGCCTCCAGTTATATCTCAGTAAGAGATTAAGTTTGCAGATTTTTCTTTCTTTGTACTTTATGATATTTATTTATTGTAAATACTAACATTTTTTGCACACTTATTTCTTCGACTAGCATGATTTGCACACCAATATCATGCTCTTTTGTACATTGTACATTGTTCCTTTATCTATCTGTATGTAACGTGTGTAGCTAAAGGATACCCTGAATATTTTATTCCATGGGATGGATGAATAAAATATCTATCTATCTATCTATCTATCTATCTATCTATCTATCTATCTATATAGTTAACTTATAGGATTTGGCAACTTTTCTAAGTTCAAATTCCTGTGAAATCTCTTGCACTTTTCTTGATATTGATAAAATGATCTATGTGTCCCTGAACGGTGCCCTTTTAATTATAGAAAATGCATGACACAGAATTCAAAGCAAAAGGAAATAAACTATAAATAACATAAAAAAATAGGGTTGCATATGACTCCAAATAACCTCAGAGTGCAGTTTAAGATAATAGGAATCTGTGATCTATCTGAATCAAGAATGCATGTGTACATTCTCTATATGTACTGCTGGTTTCTGCAGCACTAAGCAGCAGCAGCCGGCTCTGAGTCAGACTCTTTCCTCTGTGCCTTCCAGCAGCTGCAGCCAGCCGGCCTGACTAGCGCCCTCTATGAGCACCAGCGACTAAATGTTTCTGCAAGAACAGAGAGCAGCAGAGCAGGACAGGCAGCTGGACAGGGACAAGTGCGGCATGGCCACCGGCAGCACTCATGGCCAGAGACAGCGGTGCAGCCCCCCGGAAACAGCTGTTCCGCTATCAGTCACCCTCCACGCTCTGACACACGGAGTAAGTTTCTGGAATCGTGCTTTATGTGGCTTCAGAATGTGTTTTTACATAATTAAATAATAAGCATATAAGCAAAATGAGAACTCAAGCGAGCTCTGAGCCCAAGTGAATTTCAACACACACGCACTGCGTTGTGAGTTCTTTGTGTTTTTGTGTGTGGCAGATCTGAAAAAGTTAACCACAGCTCAACCAGTCAACGAAACAGCAGCCCAGGATGTGCCCTGACCAGTGGCAGATGAGGTTTAGACCAAGTCAAGGTGTTAATGTGACAAAATTACACAATTCATAAACAGGAAACAACTGGAGAGAAACCTGAGCTTACATCAAACATAAATATTCCCATTATAAACCCTTAAATGTAAGTACAAGAGTCAAAGGACATGGAAGCCTTACGTATAGCATTTTATGGGAATACTGAGCAACACAATAAATGCAATCATGGGAAAATACTTCGGTCTTCTCCTTACAGAGCTTTCCCATACTTACTTTTAAACAGTCCGTCATTTGAACTGCAGCTTTGGTTTCTTTCACCTGTTCTTTGACTTAAAATTACTGTGCATACTTTCATATCCTGGTTACTGTCAGGGCACACTTTGTGTTTTCACTTTCTGGGCATTTAAGAGCAAAACCTCCCTCTCCTTAAACTTAACAGTTTAAAAGGACATAAATAAAATAAAAGGTACGTCATCTTCTGTTTACATACCATGAATACAATCTTCAATTCAGCATACTCTCAGTTTTATAAAAAAAAGAAACTTAAGGAGGCGTAAAGCTCCTGCAATGAAAATTTGAGGGGCTAAAGCATAACAAAGTAGGTGGGGAAATTTACAGTGATTTTTTTTCTGTATGAAATGGCTCAAAATGAAACCCAGTTTTCATTGATTTGAGATTGTTTATGCATGATGGAACGTGACATGTGTAAAGGGAATTTATAACATTCTTCAGAACTGAGTAGAAAGGTAGAAAAAAGACAGAAATGAGCAATCACCAATTTAACCATTTAGGGTGTGGTTGCTGGTACATGTTTCTAACTTATGTCATGTTTAAAATAAGTTAAAATCAACATGTAGAACCCTAAAAGCTACACGTGTCAGCTGTACCAACGCACATTGAAATTGCATGTGTTGAAAATGACATAATTAAGTGCTCGGAAACACGAGGCCGGCGCTTAACAATTAGAGTTGATACAGGCCGCGGCGGCTTAATCTTATCAGGAGCAGAGAGGAGGACGGCTGGTGTTATTTCCGTTGGCACTCTTTCACATCAGTGTTTACAGGGGTATGACCAGCAGATATCGACCATGGCAGGGGAAGGTGGGCACTTATCAGCGTGAATAAAGAGAGAGATTTAAAAAGAAAGGCAAAATGTTCTGTAATTCAAAGCACATCAGCTAAGAGGTTATCAGTGGTACTTTTATTCTAGGTGACAGTCCCTTTGAGTAATACATGTCTACATCAAGAATGAGTGAGCAAGCCTATAAAAGAGCTGTGTGAAATTTTTTAGAAAGCAAGAGCGGTTACTCATCAGGTAACATGTATTTTATGGATAACACGCCTGTTTCTGGTGTTTCTTTACTTGAGAGCTCTTGGGAATGTGGGGTCCTGGCAGGACCATAGTTAATTTCACAAGGGCAGGTGGGGAGACGGGGGAAGCACAGCGGGGGTTTCATATCGTATGTCTTTAATGTCTGTCTGACATTCCTGCTTCCCAAAGCCCAGTGTTCCCATCCATCTTCACACACAACTGTCTGCCACCTACCCACAACATGCACAATACCACATTTCTTTCCCTGTCTTTAAAAAAAAAAATCCGTACATACACACAAACACCTGCATGCACACACACACACATATACACAGGGACAGTATGGCACTCAGATAAACCATGTAAAATAATACTAATGGCCAAAGTGCAGTGCCTCAACAGTATCACTGGCCAGGCCGGATATTGAACTGCTGAGTTCACACACACACACACATGCACACACTGCTCCTATATTGTATGCAGAAAAAAATGGATTTAAGAATCGATAGTGACGCAAAATCACTGCAAAGCGAACTCCTTATTTGAATTTAAATGTTCATCTGAACTACTGTCTCAATGAGCTGCCCCCTCCCTCCTCTCTTTCCTTTCCTAAGCCTCTGTTCTCCCCAGTATGGCCTCATGAAGGCCCACACCTCACTTCTGGGCTTCCTGGCTACTGATTGCAGCGTCTGACTCACAAAAGGCAAAAGGCAAAAAAAAAAACCTGCTGGTGTCTGTACCAGGTACCATCTGGGTCTGGTTACCCAGAATAGAAGGATGTAGACGAGGTGGGGGCAGAGGATGATGGCAGGGCAGAATGTGTTCCCGTCTAAAGCTAACTAAAGGGGGCACGAGAACCTACCAGAACCACTTTGTGAAATGTGAAAGATTCCTACAGTGACACGTAAGCCATGATCTTGATTTTGCCTGTGTGTTGTTTCTGGAGTTTGAATTACATATTAGTCGAGCAAAAAGGTCGGGGAACACATTCTTTAAATCTTTAGTATTTTTTGTTTTCAAGTTTTTCCAAGCATGAGCCATCCCATAATGCACAAACTCCCCAGATTTTTAGCTTGTGCCCCCTTAAAACAAAGCCTCGTTTAGCTGCATTAAACACATCAACAAACTGCTTTTAATAGATTTAGCAACCCAATTATGCTAAATTTTTCAATGATATACAAACATTAAAGAACCCCAAAACCCCAAGCCATCCTATGAGCCCTCAGATTTATCCAGTGGGCCGTAAATGGCTCCCGCCCCAAGATTTAACACCACCGCCATGAAGTACCTTAAGGCACATTGAACAAATGCAATGTTATGCATTTAGAGGGTTGCTAGGGATGGAGGGTATTCTGTTGCAGTTGGACTGGGCGTGTTTGGCTCCTCTTTTTAGCCGCCAGTCTTCCATAACATGAATCTAAACCATAGATTGTATATAAAAAAAAAACTACAGAGAGTCGGGAATAAAAATTGAACCAATCCAGAAGTGACTTAAACCTGCATTCTTTCTAGTGTCCAGCAGGGGGCGACTCCTCTGGTTGTAAAAGAAAGTCTGATTGTATAGAAATCTATGAGAACACGACACAACAACATACTTGATATGTTACCTCAGGTCTGCTTTATTACAGCGTGGTGTTCATTTTGTGAATTTTGGTCCTATTTAGAATGAAAAAAACGATAAAGATGGGTACGCTGTAGGGCATAGCTACGTTTGACAAGTCCTCTCAGTCAGATCCACCTGACACTTGCCACGTCTGGTTTAAAAATTCCAGTAATATTCCAAACTGTGCAGTCTACAAACCAATGTCACGGTGGCTACATCCTTGCCTTAAATACAATCTATGATCCATACGCCACTATCTGTTAAGAAAAGACATTTTTGATTTTAAATGTGAAGTTGCTCATTTAATTTTATAAGCCTTACTTAAACCTTTCCTAATTTAATAGTGAGCCATGTAATAATGCCAAAGCACTCCAATGTTTTGTGTGTGTGTATCAGATCTTGTACCATAAACTACATGGACAATGATGGACGAAAATGGGGTTCTCAAACTGGATTTTACATTTCGAATCCCTTCATTCATCCTTGCACTTTCATATATTTCATCAAACTGGACTATGGATTGTGGGTTGCATTCAACCTCCGCAGCTACATAATTTAATTGTTTATGCATAGTTTTAATATTTAATATTATTTTGACCTGTGTGCCTTTTTACTCTGATTCTACTGTCGGTGCTGTACTGCTGGAACCATAATTTCCCTGAGGAAACCATCCCAAGGGATTAATAAAGTTCTATCTATCTATCTATACCATATTTAGTGTTTGCTCTGGTCACGTTCTTCTATTTCATGCACTTCCTTTCTTTGTCCACAGAACAGTCCATTCCTTAGTACAGTTCATCCTTCTTTTAAAGTCTTATATTCCAAATCAAAACTAGTACAGTCCACTGAGTAAATATATTTTAAAATTTCAGTTTATTTTTAATATTACATTGCTTATTTCATCATCATCATAATTATTATCCGATTTTAGCTACTTTCATTCTTCTGTGTTGCATCTTTGTGAGCATATGTCAAGACATATTCTTCGTATGCTTGCATTGGCTAATAAAACATAATCCAATTGAATAGGCTTTGTCGTCCTGGCATAAAATTTAAAAGCCAAAAAATTTAAAAGATATGAAAAATTGAGAGTTGTGCAAATAGTAAGCTATGCATGTATCAGCATTTGATGACCTGTGACTCAAGCACTTCAGTTCTTCCTCCAATCCTGTAGAAATGCCCTAGATTGTCAGCAATATTGTAATTGGTGAAGGTGAGTCATGTTGGTCACTATTTCCATGAAAAAATAAAAAATTTGGGCATTCATATTGCGCTCTGAAATAGGCCTGGTATATCTTGTATTTGTGAAACTAGAAAATTAAAACTTTTGGAGTACAGCTAAACCAAATCCCGGGAGAGTAACATGAAGTTTCTTCACAGCTCCAGCTTTGAAATTCTGACCTTTTGAACCCTGACCTGAGTGCATGTTTGAAGGCTTACAATCCTGCTACAATAGGGGCTACAGACATGGAACCAAATGTTATAGAGAGGATTTAAATTGATCGGCCAATTGGTAAAATAGTTGACAGAAGAAACAATAGAAAAAACATAATTAGCCCTACAGCCACCGTTTTCGTTTTTAAAGAAAGAAACCTGACAGTGACTTGGATGCAGGTCACGAGTAGGTCAAAACAGCATAGGAATATCAGAATTTTATAGCATTTATTGTGAAACTTATACATTTTTGCACTGTTGACCAACCCAGCTATTACACATTTTGATGTGAGACAGGCCTGCACGTCCCTCCAGCCTGCACACTGTCCACTGTCCTGCTGCACCACCTTTATCTCCCAGTCATGCTGCTGGGTGACATTACTGTATGAAGGATGTCCTGGACAGAACTGATAACACGTTCCCCATCGCTGAGGTCATTTCCTCTACCCACAATGCATTTGGGCCAGCTGGTGAACTAGTTTGTGGGTTAGCAGCGGGGTCAGCCTCCGAACCCTCACTGTTAGGCATTATGTGATGCCTCTGTAACAGCAAGGGAGTGATCAATCTGGTTCAAGTTGTGCAAATTATACAATTTAGCCAATGGATTTTAATTTACATTTGGTTTTATGCATATTAGTCAGTCATTATTTCAATTTACAAGGAAAGACCTGATAGTCATGGGCCAAAAATATCAATAAATGTTGGGGAAATGACAGAATCAGTGAGGTAGCGGCATTTCACAATAAATTAACATGATTGTTGTAGTAACTTTTAGTGTATATTTCCTGAATTTTGAGAATTTTTAATGACAACAATAAACTTTTATGTGGGAGACCCTATATCAGACACACATTATTATTCTAAGAGGAAATCTTTTTGTATGTGTCTGTCTGTTTATATGTTTTTTATATGTATAAAAAGGATATTTTTAAGTTACGGTCACACATCCCCTAACTTTTGTAAACAAGTTTTGCGTTGTTGGGAAGTCGTGTAGACTCCCGACCCTTTGCCCTGCTGCTGACTTGCAGTTTGCCTCAACCGGGAACTACAAACACAGAGCTGCCTCCACAGTTCTGCAACAACACCTTTTTAAATGTGAGGGCCACTGCCATGTACTGTACAACTGAGTCATGGAGACAGAGAGCAAAAGTTGTGTTGTAGTAAACTGAACGATCTGCGTAGTTGCCAATCTGATATACATCTAAATGCTAACAAATAAATGAATGTCTGCAGTATGCGGTGCACAAATTATGTCATGCTAATTGGATTAACTTTACAGACAGTAAAACTGCACAGAGGGGCAGGGGAGGGTGTGTCACAACAGGCCAAGCACGGCCAGACCGAAGTTTGGAGAGGAACTGCTGCTGTTGGCTCCGAAAGCAGAAGCCCAGTCAGGCTGGCTGAAGATGATTCCTCTTTTGTTCCATCTCTGTCACCTAATCAATTTTCTTTGGCAAGTCCTAAATAAAGTCATATAGTGGTACTAATGTTTTAATATAACACCATGTGTCTGTGGCACAGTTATAGTCCCGAGACCTCCTGATCCCCCCTTCTGTATCCTGATTCATTAGCAGGCTAAAGGGGCAGCATTTGTTCTGCGGCTGGGCATGAAAGAAGGGAATGAAGATGAGCAAAGGAACAATGTAGAACAACGGAGGGGGGCAGGGAGGCTGGGTGGGGAAAGTAGCATAAAGAAGTGACTAGAGAAAGAAAAGCCAAGAGAGAAACAAAGAGGAAGAAGTAGAGGAAGCAAAGGAAGAAGATGACGAAGAAGAAAGGGGTGAAAAGCAGCCCATCTGAAGGGGACTGCTGGGCTCAGCAAGTTAGTGATTACTGATTAGCCAGCTCGGTCCTGTAGGGAGGCCTGTCTGTCCTTGGCTTGGGAAAACAACATAAAAGGGAGCCGGCTGTTTTGTGCCGGGACTTGAAAGCTTGGTAGCTATCGGGAGACATTAGCCTTATCAATAGCCGGTCACTAGAGTTGGGCTATATGAAGCAACAAGGGCACTGCTTTTCCAGAAGGAGATAACCAACGCATACCTTGGCCCACGTTCGCATACACCGGGGCAAAAGGCAGGCAGAAACGCAACAATATGACACAAAAAGGAGAGACGAGCATGAAAAGAAACTTTAAAATCTAGTGAAGCCGGAGAGTGCGGCTTTGCCAACTGAGGTAGTAATGCCAGCCAGCCAGCCAGCCAGCCAGCCAGTTAGTGTGTCCTGCCCAGTGCCCAAATGGGTGGAGCAACCTGGCAGACAAGTGGTGTGCTGTACTGTATGTGCCTGATGCTTCTTAAACCACCGTCTCCTACTGTCCTGTATAAGGGTTTGGATAGGAAAGGGAGGTTAACAAGTGCAATGGCACCTTTCAATCATTGAAAAGAACACCTTGAAACTTGTGTTTGTGTGTGTTTGGCTGGTTTGTGGGAGAGTTTTCCATTGGGTCAAGTCCACTAGTCCAATCTGTTGGACCTGGGTCAGTGGAAAAAGTAGCTTTGAAAGGGATCGTGAAGTGTGACAATATATCAAAACATTGAGAGACTTTCTGTATAGACCCCCATTTCCCTGCATCCCCACTGTACATAACACACCAGATCAGACCACACACACACACTTACTTTCGCGTTATACCGCTCCACTACCCTAGGCTTCCCAGTATATTTGTGCTGATTGATTTTTGCGGGGTAAGGTCATTCTGAACAGCTGCTGGTAGACCCGCAATTCATTTGGAGTTCAAAGAGTGCTCGGGTCGGTCAGTGCCGTTACTGTTTGTACTTTACCTAATGACAACGTCATCAGACTCCCTGCCTTGTCAACAGCGTGGGTGGCAGGGCAATAAGTCTGTCTGTCAGTCACTTTTCTATCTGTTATCACGGTCATCTAATCAATGCTGCAAAGTCATAGAACGTCAGTTTAATCTTTAAGGTTTTTATTGTGGACTGTGGTAAATAATTGTTACTGAATTTCATCATCAGAGTTTCCAACTTTAGGAGTCCATTCAATTGAATTTGATTATCCAACATAAAGAAAGAGAATCGGACACAACAACGTTAATAAAAAAGTGTTTTTTTCCAGTTACAGACTCATGCTTGACGCAGCTGGATGATCAGGATATGAATGAGTGTACCAAGATCAAAGAGACGCTGAATCAGAGTTACCTGCCCGTAATACACCTGTCATTAACTAACGTCTGGCCTCATCCTGCTTGTGCCTGCTATGTTATGTTTGCCATATTTGCAATCCACAAACACCTGGAACGAGGTTCAAAGCAACATATTCCGCACCCCGGCGCCACTTTTCTGCATTCGCTCCTATCTCTCTCATTCACCGGGGCTCTCCCTTGTTTTCTCTCTCGTCTTTGTCCCACTTCTAACACCACGGCCTGCCTCAGATCTTGTTTTCCTCCCTCTCTCTCTCAGCTGACTGGCTGGCACACCTATCAGAGGACAAAGTCCCCGAGTGAGAAAACAGAAGAAAAAACACATGCATGCATGCACATAAGAGCACAAGTGCACACATGTAATCATACGCAAACACAAGCACGCGCACCGGGATGCAGACACATCTAACACACACACACCGATAGACTAATGAATACACATGCAGAGAGGCAAACCTGCTGCTTACACACATAAGCACTCACTTCCAAAGTCCTCCAGCGTCATGCCTTCCCACCCTATACTTGATAAACCCTTGTGTGAGCCTGACAAAGCAGGAGAGGGCACTCAGCAGCCTTTGAACACTGGAGCAGGTTGCATAAGACAGCTCAGTGTACCAGTGGACTGTATTCACACACACACATAAGAGTATAAAGAGTACTGTACCCTTACTCAGACAAAACAGTCAAGGAATGGGAACTAAAGTGGTTAGCAGTATCATTTTTACTGCATCGTTGGGAAATTATTGAGTAAAATCCTTAAGTAATAGTTTAGCATTTTTGGGAAATACACATATCCGCGCTCGTTGCCATGAGGTAGATGAGAAGGTTGATGTGCTCACATGTTTGCATGTGAAATTTGAAGCAGCAGTCAGTGGTAAGTATGGAGCAGGGAGACTGAAAAAGGCCAGGCTAGCTGCTCCTCCTAGCTTCCAAAGTTGAAAAACTATACCTACCAACAGCTACAGTTTGATCTTAATGGTGTATCCCATCCTTCGTATAGTTTGGGTTTGTTTGCCAGGCTTACAGTGAGGACAAGTTCCAAGAAGTCCTTGTGCCCAGCCAGTGGTCACTCACAATGTGTTACAGAAAGTAAGGAAAAAGAGACCTATTGTGCCATGATTTGATAATAGCATATCTTAAGCTCTAAAGACCTAGAGCTTGCACTTCAGTGTTGAACGTTCCTTTGAAAAGTATCTGAATCTAAAAGCTGACAGGAGGATTGAGACTGACTGGGTAGTAAAACACGATTTGGATTTGACTTCTAAATCTATTCAAGTCGCATCATGCAACACAACAAGACACAAAAATATCAGCATCATGTGTGCCATTTCTGCTGAACCCTAACATATGATTTTTGCACATGTAGATGTTAAAATCAAGGAAACAACATAAATACCAATACCAATGGTTTGTACTAAGATGTAGCAGCATGGTAAAAATCTTTTTTTTTAAAAAAGAGTAAATACTAGGAGTGAAGTACAAAACCATGTAGACAGCATGTCTTGTCTTAAATCGAACTGTCTACAATGACTTTGGTTAAAGTTAATTGTGGCCTTTAAAAGTTGACATTCTTCATTGTCACTTTAACTTTTAAGAGGAATAGTTGAATTTAACCCTTTGGAATCCCAACCAAACCTGCAAAACACCAGAGACCATTTTTCATTCTTATTATTTCGAGGCATTTTAATAGTCACGTTTCACCGAAGCATCCTGGCCTCCACACAGATTACGCAGCACTAAGTTCCTTGTGTCTAAGTCCCATAAGGAATGAATGGAGAAGTTGTTTAAGTTCAAAGCAGTAGTTTCCATCCCTGAAGAGGAAACCAGAGCACTCTGTTTGTCATTGATGTCATCGCCAGCAAACCACACTTCAAACTGGTAATAAGGCAGCAGGGGTATTCACTCCAAAACACAGAGGGCCTTATTTGTTCAAGCTGCACACCCTGCGTGTGCCTCCATGCTTCTCCTGACGCTGTGTGCTAATGGTTGCCACATCAGACTCTCAGTGGCCTCGGTCACATATGACTGCCATGCGCCGCCATCTCCATCCACCTCACCTCACCTCCAACCAGCCCGGTCAATTAGTAAGTAGCATGGAGAGAGCAGAGCGGGCTTCTGAAGGGGCCTCCCGGTGGGGGGATGTGAACTGAGGAAGCAGAGCCGTATTTACTGAAAAGGGCATTTCGGATGCATCGATTCTGACTTTAATTTAACTGGTGAAACGGGGAGGTGAGTGTGTGCTCTTGTGTGCGTGTATGAAGCCAGGGGTTTTGTGGGAGCCCTGCACAAAGTAATTGAGACCGTATTTTCAAACAAGCCAAGACCAGATCTTGAGTCAATCACGTCTGGCCCCATGGATGGGGTAGACCAGGGTCTACATCATTGTTTGACAACGCATACGCTGCAGATTGATTTTCTGGTTCCAGTGGAAGGGGGAAAACGGACGTGAAAGGGAGGTACAAGATTACGCATCATGAGGGAGGAAGTATAGCATTTGGACCATGTGGTGCAGTCTGCATTGAGATATTTCTCATGTTTTTAATGATGGAATTAAAACATAGTGAGCATGCCTCGAGGTTTATGTCATTCACAAATCAAACTGTTTTTCAAACTTCAGTATGTTAGCATCCCATCATGATGGCTGCATGTCAGCTATGTTGTCTTGTAGAGTAAAAATAAAAGTGGCGCCTGAAATAAATTAAAAATCAGTAATTGGCCTCATAAAGCGAATAAGCAATTCTACTCAAAGCCTATACAATAAGCTCAAAATTGGACAAACGGTCGAGGAAACCACAGCAGTAAATGTACTGCAGAGGTGGGATATAGAGAAAGCTATAAGTGTGGGAGAGACTTAAGAGACAGAAAATCAGTCAATGGTGGTCTGCTGAAACTGGGACAGCAGTCTGCTTTCATCTCCTATATAAAAAAGAAACAACTAATCATACTTGGCCCAGTGAAACTGCTAATAACATAACTTTTTATGATTATTTAGTGTTAATCTGAAACAGCTGCTCATTTTCTTTGTGTTTCTCCAGCTTGACGCGCACTCGGTTTCCTATAGTGCACTTGTGAAATGACATGATTACCTTCTTCGTCTTTCTGGCTCTGGTTAAAAACTAAGAATTGTAGTTTAGTTGGTGTTTTGTTGTTTGATTCTAACGGGGCAGGCTCTTAAACATTATGAGACATAGCTATGAAAACAGCG
>OMNN01025309.1:16011-61301 GCA_900302755.1 Chromis chromis
ACAGCAATGACTAACACTAAATGCTTACGAAGAGTACTTGTAATACTGCTGCCAGCTGTTTAACTGCATATGCCGAGAGTATTCATGTTTACATCAAGAAAATAACTGAATATATTGAGAAACAAATGGATTAAACAATGTGTTCGTAGATAGTATTGGTATATGTTAAACTACTGTACATTATGTTGCATTCTTTGCATTCATTGTTAGGTTAAAATGTGCCATAAATAATTCTCTTACACAATGAGGGAAGTTAATATTACCATAAATTAAACTGTACTATAGTATAGGGATATTTGTCATTTTTATGATTATCTGTATCGGTAAGTTATTGACCGATTATCAATAAATTAAATACACTACTTCAGATCTAATATAGTTATCTCTCTATGTCTGTCTTCCCTCTGTGGTCTCAGAAATGTCTCTCGAGCAGAGACCGCAAAAACTAAACAAAAAGCCACAAACCAGGAAATTAGCTTCTCTCACAGTGGCCAAAGCTATGCTAACAGCTAGCAGCTAAGTTGGAAGGCAGCCACAGATTAACCTGAAACATGGACCTTAGTGGGCAATAAAAGTGATAGAACAGTGAAAGATTAAGAAAATAGAGAAGAACAACAGGAGACAAACTGATCAATCTCAGTCGAGAGCATCCTAATTTAATCACTATTTCTATTTTACATATTCAGTTATAGTCACCCTTATTAATGAAGAAGTCTATTTATGAATGACAGGTTCTCCGCTATCACATGCTGTTAAATTATTACATGTAATGAATATCGGTTCCAAATATCGGTTATTGGCCTTTCTTGACTACCGATAATTGGTATCTTCCCTAAAGAAAAACATATCAGTCGATCCCTACTATAGTATATGTTGACCTTTATCAAGCTCACATTTTGGCTCAAGTACAGTACGTCATGCTACAGCTACAGCCATAACTGAAACAAAATGAGTGACTGATGCACCTGTGGAAACTCTGAACCCTAAAGTTAGACTGAAACTTTAATTCTCCTCCCATTTCGGTAAGGAAAGTTAAGTTTCTGCATTATAAGGGGTTTACTACCCTTTTTAACAAGCCCACACACATATTTCTTTTAGTTACACTCTGGGGACGGACATTTTAATTGTCCTGCTTCAAGTGGATCCATTGTATGTTTCATTTGCAAGAGGAAACAAGTAAACTAGGTTAACTAGTTTTCACAAATGGAACCGAAACGAGCATTAACACTGATTCCTGTTGATATCATCTCAACACTTGCTGAGAAACCAGTCAATCCCGCACATTCTGTGTTGCATTTGTCCTGAATATTTGGGCTGAATATGAATCATTACAGTGTCCGGATTCAGGAAGTTTAAAAAAAAAAGTTTCTTTACATTCTTTTTTTCAAAAATATTTTAATATCTTTTTCGCATGATCTCCTTTCTTTGAATGGAAACAGTTCTGTCTGATGTGTATTCCCTGCAGACCTGCATCCAAGAATATTAAAACTATCTATTGCTGCCATAAATTCTGAAGATTGTGCAGTCAGTGCAGTTACAGTACGCATGCACGCTCAGTAATTTCTCCTTGCATCTGTTTTTGTTTTGTTTTATTTATTTCTGATGCCATCGCCACAGCGGAGCAATGTTTTTTTTTTTTAAAGAAAGTCTCAACGTCTCACACTTTCTCGTGACTTTCTGGAATGTCTGATGTAAGCACAAAATTAGGAGCGGTGCAACAATGAAAATCTGTCTTAACTCTCTTGCTGTCGATATATTTGAGGAACGTCTTTTGTGTATAACAACTAGCTGCACTCGCCGCAATATTAGCACGTTGTATTTTAACGTTGCCGCACTTTAAAATGATTATGTGCAACAGTAGTGACAAAATAAAATCATTTTTCTTGTGCAGTCTTAGCATTCACCACCATCTGATGTCAAACACATGATCAAAACCAACACAACACTGTCAAGAGTTTCACATCTTTCGGGATCATCCCACACTAGCTGGGAAACTGAATGTGCGTGGGTGGGTGGTTGTTTCATACTTCCAGTTTAACTGCTATGCTACCTGTAGGTCTGAGAGTTTTTGTTCCCTCCTGTCTTTGTTCTCTGCTCTATTGTGGCGGCATGATTGACCTCAGTCAAACCCGATAAAACATTCCCCCACCTACAATTATTCCTGCAATGCACATGAAGAACATATTACTTGCAACAGGATGATCTCAAGAGTCGTATAAAGGCTCCGTTAAATGCAGGCCTGGTATCAGATTTCGGCTGCTGGGTTAGAAATGGCAATTCTCTCTGTGGTGCAGGAATGCAGCACAGATGCAAGTACTCAGCAGGATAATGTATACAATATGAAAGTAAAAGAAACAAACTTATTATATGAACCTGGTTACCGGTTTTACAGGAAGTTAATTAGAAAAAAAAAAGCGTACAAGCAGTAACAAAGACAAGATGAACGTACAAATGCATGACCTAAAGATTTCATAATGTCAGGCAACATATGAAAACTGTTCTCCTCCACCGTGACGTCAGATTATTATACGACAAAACACCATAACATCCTGAATGTACCCAGAATGTGGGTAGCTGCGGTGAAAGGGGTGCAGATCAAACGTGGTGTCCTGGGGCAGATTAGATCCAATTCCACTCTGTTACTGAGGCCTGCATTTACTTTCTAACATTCACCATTCAGTTAAAAAAAAAAAAAAAAATCAGACATCGCCCTCGTGAAGGAGGCCCCCTTATTCAAAGTCTCCTAAACCTATCAGCGGACGAAGAAAAGGAAAAGGGGGCGATTTTAGATGCATGTTAGAGCATCTGCCTTCCATTGCCGCGCTCAGCTTGTGTGTTCCACTCAGCCACTGGTATTTTGAGGAGATGCACGGCACTGTTAACAGAGCCCCACACAGCCATGATGTCATTGAGGTTCTATCATTACAGGCTGCACATGATGCTGTGTTAAGCCGGGTAGGTTCCCACGCTTGTTTTTGTTTTTTCCTAACTACTTAAGAAGCCCAATGAGGTTTCCGCCTGTCACTAAAGTTGTGTAAAGAAGCAGAAATCCAGAAGGAGAGATTCATAAAGAGTAATCAAATCTCAAAACAAGACTTCCTGATTTTTTTCCCTGTAGTTCCTCTCGTGTTACAATCCATTTTGCAGCATCTGTCTGCGAGGCTCTCTGGTCCTCTGAGGAGTTTCACACAGACAGCATTAAAGTAGTTCCTGTAGCTACTGCTGAACACGTGAAATCTTTGGTGACAGCTCACGTTTCCTTTCACTTAAAAATGCTGCTGCTGTAATTGTAGTGACACTCACTGCTAGACTCAAATGGCCAACCCTGAATCTGTAAAGATCACAATACAGTACCCAGAGTGCACATGGAGGCAGCAGCAGTGTTTTTGTTTGGAGCTGGCTATAACAAGTTTACAGTATAAGTGGGTGTTAACTTCCAGATAAGCTCAACTGCGCCGCAACACATTCACAATGTGGACAAGCAGCTTTCTTGAAACATCTGAGCACTTGGAATGAATTCTACACTTAAGATAAGGCATACAGGTAATCTGGTCCAAATAGGCCATCTGCTGTTCCCGCAGCAAACAACAGAGTCTAATAACACGCTGCATCCAATCAGATTGTAGCAGAATCAGCCCGAGATAAAGGCAAAGCAATAAAATGAAACAATCTGGTGCTTTGACACTACAAGCAAGAGAGCTTGCTATTTCGCTGCTGGGCTGGGGGCAGGAATGTGCTCTTTGAACCAGCTTTATTTAACAGTGAAGCAGCATGTGCACAGCACGCCCTGCATCTCCGAGCTGGCCTAGGGACCGTTTGCTCCTGGCGTGGGCACGTCAGACGCAGGGCCACTGGGTCAGGGAGCTGGCATCCTCACCCCTGGCACAAGTTGCTCCCCTCGGGGGCGTAGGGGCTGACACCGGGCCCATGGTGAGCACCAGACAGACAGGGGCCTACCAAACAGCTTGTGACCATAACCAACAGTGGCAGAGAACAATGAACGCAATTATTTACAAGAACACAGTCCAAGTCTCTTTTAGTCTCTCCCTATTACGCCTGTTTACTCTCGCTCTGTTTCGCGGGGCAGCATGGAGGGGCTGTGACCCTGTCGGTACAGTCGTCAGCAGGACCTTTTCATAGCGCCCAGGGCTACCCCGCGCCATTCATGCTCTATCGCCATCAGGCCTGATAAGTGTCCAGCTGCAGCCTCTTTTCCTACCATCTTCACATTTTAATGAAAAGTCAAGGGAAATGCATCAAACTGAGTTTTCAAGTTTGATGCAAGAGAAAAAAAAAAGCATAAAAATGAATATGGCTTTCTTTAGGTTGAGTGTAAGTTGAGGTAATATGGAAAATATTTGCCAAGGGTTCAAAAAATAATAATAAAGTGGTGAATCATTACTTTCATGCACCATTAGGAAGGAATTTCTCTTCCTATTGGTTTTCACTACTGAGAACCTGGTACAGACCAACAAGTTCCTGTCAGCACATGGCCGAGTGGAAGGGAGGAGCCGACATCCGAGTGCCTGCCTGAGTATAAATACTATACATCTAGCCTCATAAATTTGAACCATAAAATAAAATTTCATGTTTAACATGATATATTTTTAACACAGTAACAACCAATGAGTCAATGGCTGTGATTCTTTTCAAAGAAAAAATTACTCACAGTTAAAACCCAACAAAGGTTAAACCCAGCAGTTAATTTTCCACAGTCAGAAAGTGATGCTGTCTCATCAACTGCATTTCTTCTCCAATATCTGCAGGCTCCCACAGTTTTGGAAAGTCCAATACAAGAAGGCTTCAAAATGACTGGACTAATATCACACGTATTACATAATATAGTTGAGCATCGTTCGTCAGGTCTGAGTGGAAGCAACACTTCACCTGCTGTTATGACTTTATTGTGACTGAGACCCCTACTCACTGAACCGACTCCAGCTGAGCAAACAACACACACTCAATGTGGAACCTACAGAAGAATAATAGCACCCACGATTGTACAGTAAGTGTACATACCCAGCGGACATGCAAAAGCATACACGCACTTGTTTTTCCATTCTCACTCACATACACAGAGGCACACACTTGCAAACATACAGTAGACACACAGAGTTCAATTTTTTCTTTTTCCCCTGTGGCTCTTGGCCGTGGCCCTTTAGGAGTCTCCAGATGAAGAGAGCATGGAGTGTGGCAGAGGGTCCTTCCATAAACAATAAACAACAGTTATCTTGTGTGCAGCCGTCTGTGTCAAGTGGCACATGAAGCCAAGCCCAGCATCTGAGAGGCGTCTGCTCCTCTTTCCGCCTTTGGTCTTGTCTCTTTCAATGGCTTATAAAAGTGTGGATGTGTGTGTACGCCCAAGGGTGTGTGTCTGTGTTCACAGCACAGGGCTCCTCTGTATTGTATTCTGAGGCTGGCTGGGAGTAAAAAGGCAGAATTAAGAGTGGCGGGGGCAAGAGAGAAAGGGGGCTGCCAGCACACTGCAGAACTGCAGGGAGCTCCCCCAGATCCCAGCTGCCCAGGACTGGCTGAGACCTTCAGGCGAGTGCCAGGCTTTCTTGGCCCTCGTGGAGGAGGGCCAGAGAGAGTGGGAGGAGTGGGAGGTACACGTCAGAAAAAATGCCAAAAATAATGTTTGGGCCTATATAAAGAAGGCCTTGGGAGACGCACAATGCTGACATATACAAGAAAAACTGGATTTGCTGGCAGGTAGAAAACATCAGGAGGCATCAGGGATTTTTCACAGAGAACAAAACAGTGTTTTTCGAATAATCATCGGTTATATAAGGTGTTCGTATTTTATGAAGCAGTGGAACCAAAGAACTTCCCGGGTAGCCCAATGAATTCCAGTATTGGTGGCCTGAATGGCTGTCCGTCCTCACAGGGGCTGGCAACACAGTGGTTTATCTGGAACTGTTTAATGCATTATTTGTCTAACAATCAAGGAAGTGAGTTTATTTTGCAGATAATTACAGCTTTTGTTGCATTGATGGCTCAGATAAGGCAGAGTTCCGAACCATTAACTGGTCGTGCTTGTTCTGGCAAACGGCGGGACTGAGTTTGTAATGCAGAGTGCTCTCTAAGAGCCCCGCAAGTAAAATAGAAGATCCTCTTTCCAGTGCACAATGACAGTCGATAAATAAAGTCTTTCAATAAAATTGTTGGTTTTCAAAGCTACACTTACTACTTCTTTAATTTAACATGAGATACTTATCAACAAAACGGTTCCCACCCTCAAATCTCTTGATCCACTCACATCAAATAACATGACTCAATGAAAAATTGAGGCCATTAACAATACAATATTCAAACCATATGGAAAGGCAACGTCTGATCCGACTCCCACCACACACCGAATGGAGTAATGCCGCACAACTGTCCAAAGTTGGAATGTGGGCTCTGAGAGTTGGGGCTCTACTGTAAGCAGTAATAATTACAGCTCAGGCTAGAAGCCGGTGGAAATCCCCTGGCTGGTCTAGACACTTTTGCCCTCTGAGCTGACCCAGGAACCGGCTGGGGTGCTAATCATGGCACTTGGCAGACAGCGGCATTTTTCCATAGGTCCTCAGAGAAAGCCCTTCCTCTGCAGAGGCAGGTAATCACAACAAGAGCACATCCCGCCCAGGCGGCAGGCCAATGAATGCACGCCTCGCTTTGTCCACCCCAGGAGGAGTTGGGAGACTATTTCTGTGCCTGTGACAGAAACAAATGACCCCCGTGTCACCCTGACTGCCTGCTAGGGAGCTAATGTGGGTGGTGTTCGTCATTGTGCGCTCTCACCCTGGGGCTAGTGACAGGAAGTCGAGCTGCACTATGACAAGGGAGCAAAACCTATTTACATCATGTTTACTCATAATATAAAAGTGGTGGGAAACTCAATATTGAGGTGTTGAACGTTCAGGACTGGAAAAAGAAGGGCACAGATTTAGTGTGTACTTAGGCCATCTACCAACTAAATCAAAAGTCTACTAGTTGTGTACACTGCCTCTGTACCTCTAAATTTCTGCCTTGCACATTTACAGCACTACCTCCATCTACCAGGGTCCCTGTTCTGTTTCCCGTGTCAAAGTTGTGACGTACGCCGCCGTGTGTTTTCCATCGCCGGACCTTTTCCTTTGGACACCTGGACTTTATTTGTCATGTCCAGAGGGGGCCATTTGGATGCATTTCATTACCACTGCTGACACGCTGTTCTCTCTAACACCTTATTACTGCTACCGTAGCTGCACTGGACGCTGAGTGATGAGGATGTCAGAAATACTATTGTTGGACATACTGTTCCATTACTGTGAGGAGACGTAAAGTGAAAATCTACACATACAAAAATCCATATCTATAGCAGTCATGAGAGAAATGCTTGGTATATGGATTGTAAAGTAATATATTGTTAAGCATTGACCTTTTTGGTTTTAGCATTAAGGAACAAGTTCACATAAAATATTCAAATGGATGACAAAACCAAAACCAAAACGTCACTATACCAGACTTCTGCTACTTTTCTGAACTGATAAATCTGGACTACACCGACTGTCACTTTTTAAAACAGTTTCTTTTCAGTTGGAGGCGAAGATGTTTGCAAAGCATCACAGAAGTTGTTTATTTCACAATGAGGAGCTGAAACACTGGTTAATTCGGTTAACTGTCAACAGTTCCCACAGTCTAAACAGGAGGTCCCAATTTCAGTGGCCGCCAAAGAGTTTGGCGACATAAATTTGGAGGACCCAACGACAGATCTCATGCCAGACCGCTTTTTCGTCCTCTCCGCAGCTCTGAGTGATCCGGGTGATAAATGTACTTAAGCACACGCTGACGGAAAATCTCATTTCCTTTCATGGTAAACCCCAGAGACCGACTCCAAGCAGGTATGAAGCCCAGGTGGGGCCTGAAAGCAGAATCTTTCTCTCTGTTGTACATGAGTCTATTAGAAGTAAGGCATCTTCACAAAGCTGCATTGAAAATTCAGCAACCAGAGAATAAGAGTAATCTGACTTACGTTGAAAACTTGGCCTGCTCCCAGTTGGGCTCTGCTGGTCATTTCACTTGTGCTTGTGATGTCACTCAGGTGTGCCAAGAAAGACTTAAGCATGAGGTCTTATGTAGGGTCTTTCTGGTGCTGCTTCTTCCTGCTTTGCATTGCATTATTCCTCTCGTCTTCATAAATACTTTGTGAGTGAGGTTTGATTTCAACATCTGGATGGCCGTCTGTGGTTAAAAAAAAAAAGACATACGTCAAATTTAGATTAAATCTAGAATCAAGAAAATCAAGAAACAGTCATTTTTATTTATCACAAACTGCAATGCGTCTGTTTTAATGTGTATGTGCCATTTCCGCCACATTCTTGTGTGAGCGCCTACAACCTCTTCTATCCCTCTGTGGACTCCTGATGCCCACAGTGATCTAGTCCCTCTAAGCCAGACCCCACAGGACCGAGCCCACCCTGACATTGGCAGTGGCACAGCCAAGCTGACAATTATTATCTACCTCACTGCCCTTGCTAGCAAGCTGACGGGATGGGCAGCATTTGTCTGGCTGGGGTATATACAGTATCTGTCTGCTTGTGCAGGGTCAATGAGTGCATCCTGATCCCCCTTCTCCCCTCTCCAGTAAATATGAGACTTAATCAGATTTGTCAATAAGATTGTGATTTATAGGTGTGGAAACACTGGTGGTAAAAGTCTGATGAAAGCACGTCTATGAAAATATAAATTTCAATCACTGGAAATAAAAAAAAACTGTCAACACACAGGCCTTTTATCATAGGCAGCGACTGAGATCTACACGATGTGGCAGATGTGTGTTCGGAGGAAACCCCAATCTAACTGACAAGGTTTGTGGTGTGACTCATCCTGGGATCTTCTGATTTTGTAGCTGCCTCCAAACCTTCCTCCACCTCCCCTCTCATTACCGACTGGTGTTCACCCACCAGAGTCCCTCACAGACATCTTTTTTTCATCCTTGGCAGAGCCTTTGAGACTCACCACTTTGCGATGATGAACCTGCAGGAGTTAAGTTCCTACTTCCTCAAATGAACTACAGATGCTTTCATTTCAGCAGGCTCTGGCCAACGTCACCGTATACCTTTATGACTCAACTACACATGGTAAGCCGAGCTGGGTCTGGCAGAAGCAAAGAGGCTCTTCCTTTAATGTGATTCAACTCAGACTTTAAAAAAGAATCATCGTCTCTACCGCCGTTACCAAAGATGAGCAAACCATCTGATAGCGATGCGGTGCTGAGGATGGGGCAAGAGCAGGCGGCATGGGCAGTACTAGAGAGAACAGATAAGGACAGATAAGGCCTGTGACACAGATGGGCCAAGACTGTTTTAGATAGACACCCTCCTTGTCAGTCTGAAATTGCATAGTTGAGGAGAGTTGATGGAAACATGACTGGATCTGAAGGATCAAAGCGAGAAGACTTATGGACTCACATTATAGCCTGCAGATGGTGCAAACTGATGTTTTGCTGCGGGGATGACTGTATACAATAATTCATACTCTTAGTCATATGTGGAAATGGTTTTCTAACATCTATTTATGCAAGCTTCTCTTCTGTTGTTTGCCATGAGACCTCATGTGCCCCGTCACTAGCTCCATCCACTGCTACTTGACAGTTTGGGCCAAACTATTAATAACTTAAGAGCAGACCGACACTCTTGACTCCGGAACTGGAAATGATCACATATTTTTAAGTTAAAAATAAACACTCTAGCTGCACAAAAATATCTAAATGAACCCGACTGTTCTTTGAAACTTGTTAGAAGTCTTTGGTGGCTCGGCCGTGACCCCTATTTATCTCAGTGAGATACAGTGGGCTATATTGTTGACGGACAGTCAAAGGCGCTGTATCCCACAAACATGAAATGCACAGCACACGCAAACACGCAAATACAGAGGTCAAGAAAAAGCCAAGTAGCAAGATCGGTTTGTTTACCACCAGATGACAAAATATTGTTATTTTGAAGCTTAGGAAAAGTTCTCCCCACACCTGCCTGCTTCCTGCCCTTCATATGCCCCTCTCAACCCAGAGCTCTTCCTGTCCTGCAGCCACACATTTGCACTGCTGTCCATCAGCCTTGTTTTAGAAAGCACAAGAGTTAATACTCTGACTTCTACAGAATATTAAATGCATAAAATCCTCTCTCCAATGTCCTGTTTTTCATGCACACTTGATGATCATCTCTAGAATTAGGAACACATAAATGGATTCGAATCATGCTTGCAATAATTTAATTAAAAAAAATATATATATACACTGTATGGAAAAAATCATAAAAAACTGAAAACCAGGCAGCAAGGATGCCAGAAAAAAAACTTAAATAACCGTTGAATACTGTAACATTCAAATACTGTTACAGTTTAAAAAAATGACAAATATCTAACAAAAATTATATTTTTCCGTGATTTAAATACAGTAAAAAAAGAGCAATTTATTATTTGTAAAAATACAGATTTTTTGATGTGGTCATTATTTACAGTTTTGGCGTGCTTTTTCCACAGTTAACGTGCCAATGTAAACTTTTTTTCTGTGATGTTACAAGTTTTTTTTACAGAAATCATCTGTAAAATACACTTAAATACTATTGATTATTTTTTTCTTTACACTTTAGTTTCTAGACCTATGCTAAATAACCGTTAACTTTACATAATTAGTAATTAATGGTTATGGCAAGAACTGTATGGCAATGTAAACTATCCTAATTTTGGATGAAGACTCGGTCCACATGTTAGGAAGCTGATTGAAGAAGTTCACATTCTGCGTGTTCAACAGGTGTTTTTTGCTCGTACTGTATGCCATTCTCATTTTGTTGCACTGAGGTATAATAAGTATTGTCATCAACTAAAGTAAGATATAACCTTAATTTTGTTTTGTTCCACCGCTGTGAAGTCACTCTGTCTGTTCTGAGTGTAGGTAAGTAGCTCTGTCCTCCCATTATGCAAAAAGTAAGTAACACAGCGAGCAGAGAAGAAGCGAGAAAAGAAGTGAGGCAAAAGTAATCGCTCACACCCGGATTTTGAGTGGCATCCCATTCTGCAAAGGTAAAAACTATTGAACTTAATTATCAGCTGAACATCCATCCATCCATCCATCCATCCATCCAAGTTCTTGTCCTACCCCAAGGTCTCTTCCCAATTAGACATGCCCAGAAAACCACCAAAGGAAGGTGCCCCGGAAGCATCCTAATCTGATGCCCAAACCGCCTCACCTCTCGGGTGGCTAGGCGCATCTCTCCCCTAGGTAGGAAACTCATTTTGGCTGCTTGTATCTACGATCTCATTGTTTCGGTCACTACCCAGAGCTTATGGCTATAAGTAAGTATAGGAACGAAGATGACTGGTGAATCAGGAGCTTTGCCTTCTAGCTTAGCTCCCTCTTTACTGCTGATGTCCATCTTATATTCTGTTTTCCCATCACTGATAAACAAGATCTCAAGATACCTAAACTCCTTTGCTAGAAGCAGCAACTCTTCCCCAAACCAGAGTTAGCAATCCACCAGATTCTGGCCACGAACCATGGTCTCTAACTTGAAGGTGCTGACTCTCATTCCATTAGTAGTACAACAATTTCATTAGCTTGCTTAATGTCCATGCTTATAAGCTGATGATATATCTGCCACCGGTTTATATTGCATCCCTGCTTCTATCTGTTTAGTAGTTCAGCTTCAAGGGAGAAAAATGTTTCAACTCAGGTTTTTGATTAGAAATTGCAGCGTCTAAACAAACAAAAAAGAAAGTTAACAACTGAGACATAAGACAGATTACAGATGTTCCTTTTTTGAGAACTCATTTAACAACAACCACTCAACGTAAACCAGAAAATATGCCAACAAAACTTAAGACACAAACACCATCTGGGTTCACAAATGTCTACAACTCATGAAGATGCAACACCCTTGATAACCCTTTCCGTCTCCATCTACAATCTTTAAGAGCTGAAACATCAAAGCCTGGAACAGTGCCGCATTCTCAAAGTCCAAGTGACCACTTGTCTCAGCTTGGATGTGATCCTAGAAGTTTTTGACATCGATGTCAATGAGACAGGCAGGCTCATTCACACAAACTGGTTCCTTCCTGGCTCAGCTCTCTTGTTCTCACAAGATCCAATACATTCATAACCAAACAGTGGTCAACAACACAAGAGGATCAAGGACGTAGAAAGCCTGTGATTCATAAGCACTGCCAAAGGGTTTTCCATAATACTCAACACTAAATTACAACAAATCTGTGCAGCTGGGAAATAGATTTCACAACTTTAGGCAACCATCGTCCCTGCAGCACACCCTTGTGAACTCAATATCCTGTAAACATATGAATGCGACTCTGTTCTATTCTGTTGAATACGAGAACAGTTTCAGTATTACAACCCAACATTCCAAGACACTAAATGTCAGTTTATTTGTACAAAATAATGTAATTCTGGCCACAACTGATGGTTATTTTCCAAATTCACTGACCTCAGAATACTTTTCTATTAACAGATTAATGGTTCAGATCAACAGATGTCATAAAATAGTGCAAAATGTCAATCACAAAGTCATCCAGCCTGAGAAGACATCTTCAACTTAGACTGAGCATATTGAGCGTACAATTATATAAAACCAACAAAACATGAAATTGTCCCATTTGACAAGCTAAAAGAACATCATGTTTTAAGTTTATTTTTGTTCAACCACTTACACGCAATAAATGCATGAGCAATTTTCCTGACAAATATAATTTTCTTTAGACAACTGTAAAATGCAAACTGTACCCCAGACACTTTGTCTCCTCTTAACTTCAGCATTTCAATTAAACCATTTTAGCCGCAGAAATTTAGACTTGTCACGGCAAGACAAGCACAAAAGCAAAATAGCATTGGCTCAATTCCATTAAGTGTCCCAGAAAGCCACTTAACAGAGTAAACATGCACAATGCCCTGGGACTGGCTCATTGATGGAAGTCCTAATAATGTCGTTAATTACATGTTTGCTCTTCCTGTCATGACATGTCAAAACGACTGCCATAAAAGTAGTGTAATTAGCAGCTGGCAAGGTAACCCAGCTCTTAATATCAAAGTTTTCTTTATTCTAGAGACCACTGCTTCTGAGATCAACCTTTCCCGTAGTGAGTATTTGAAAGCTTCCTGTAATAAACATGAGGGTTTTCTCCAACATTTTACACAACTATAACAGAATGATACTTAAAATTTGTCCTGTATCTGGAGAAATCGATATTAGTTGCATATTTTCTGCAATCTAAACTAATTTTTACCAGTTTATTTAGTGAACCTGAAGGTCCGGAAAACCCTGCGTGAGCACTAATCAGAGGATCTTTTCTCCTCCACTGCTTTCCTTTTCTGCGATGCGCCACAAAAGTCAAGCTTAGATCCCTTTTTTCATTTCCTATCTCCCTCCTACCCTATTATTTTGTGACCATAATGTGCATTATGCAGTTCTCCATCTCAGATTTGAAGAATCACCTTTTTGTCTGGACTTTAATACTCTGGTCTGAACCTCTCTGGCTACAGTGTCATTTTCTCTTTTATTTGCACTTTCCTCAGTCAATTCAACTCAATTCTGTTGTTATTTCATATTGCAGATAAATTTTAAAATCTCTGACAACTTGTAATTATGGTTATTATGTTGCTTTTTAAAAACTTGGTCACCGACTCGCATGTGCACATTTAATCTTCTTCTCTGCCTCCCTTTGTCCTCTTTCCAGGACACACACCCTCCATTATCTGTCACTCTCATCTCTTCCTTTCTGCCTCTCACTGGCCCCTGGCAACATCTTGAATATTCATAACTATCCTCTGATGAGCATGCTAAATGGGTGTCAAGATGATTTGGCCACATGACAGAACTGGATTGTCTTTGATAAGCCCCGACTTGAACCAGTACAAGGCAGTAAGGAGGAAAAAGAGCGACAGAGAGAAAAGAGACATTGACCCCAGAAGGGTTTTTTTTTGGGTGCTTTGTTGAACCAATCAGAACTTGGGAGCAGGACCGTTGAAGCTAGGACTGGGCAGCATTGGAGAGGTCAGTAGGGGGGCGGACCCCTGCGGTGGCCCTGGGGGTGAAAGTCATTGTCACCAGGCTTTAATGGGTCCCAAAATTCCTCAACTGACCAAAACCTGTGAAAGATTGAGAAAACGAAAGACATTTGTGATTCAAATAAGACCTCTGGGGGCTTCACTGTGAGGTCTGCAGTTGGAAAAGCTTCTCAGAGGAAACAAACACTCTCCCATTCCAGCAAGGATAAGCCAACCTGGTCTCCCTCCTTTTGGCTACAATTTCACATTTTCATAATTTTACATCACAAAACTGTGGGGCTTGATTTACTTTGACTTGGGAACAAAAGCCACTTCTGCTTGGGAAATAAATAATTTCATTCATTTGGCCATGTGGCAAAGTGAATAGTTGGACATTGAAAGCGTGGTGGGAAAAGAAAGCACAGTAGTATGATTTGGTGTTTCCAACCAACGAATTCAATCTAATATAAAAAATTAATCTTTGTTTTGAATCATATACAGGTTGTTTGTCAGGGACCTGCAGTATTTTCTCTGCAACGACAAAGAGACAGAGCAATGGGTAGCGCAATGTAATCATTTCCCTATCTTAAGTTAACCTCATATTAGTTTGGGATAAGCCAATTCCAAATACAACAGTAACAATATTATGAAAAGGGGATTTGTTTAGTTGATCGTCCTCTTGGTGTAGTTCACCTCTCCTATAGATGCCTCAGACAAAGACCAGTGTGAAGAGCTGAACTGACCAGATGTATTTTGCTGGATTGCACTCAATGGGGACAATTTATACCTCCTGATAATATGTTTATGTATAGACAGACAACATGCCAATGAAATAAACTGCATTTTATCCCTAGATTAGTTAATCCGGTGTTTATAAGTTTAAAGGACAGTGATAACTACCAATGTCTTCTTAGTTTAAGGGATTAACTTTGTAAAGAACGAATAGAGACTGATGAAGCTGAACACAAACATCTATGATTTTATCTGTCACATTAAAATATACACACAGGTAAAGGAAAAATCTGAACTCTAGACCCCTACAATGATCTGATAGCCCTGGTATGCTGTGGGACGATCATTGTTTGTGTCCATTTGTGTGAAGTGCCATTGCAAATCAAAACAAATGTGTTCTGAATGATCACCTTCATCCTGTGATAAAACATTTCTATCCTGATGAGACTGGTTTAATCCAGGATGATGATATCTTCATCCACAAGACCACGAGGGGATGCTGAATAGGTTAATGAGTATAAAAACGATGTGAATCACATTCTATGGCCTTTACAGTCATAAGATCTCAACCCAGTTGAACACGTATAAGAGATTTTGGACTAATGTGTCAGACGGTCTCCAACACCATTATCAAAACACCAAATGAAGACCTATAATTTGGAGGGATCATGTTCCATCTCTCCAGTAGAGTTCCACAGACATGGAGAATCAACGCCAAGGGACATTGAAGTTGTTCTGGTAGCCTAAGAACTTACAAAGACACTTTATGTGGGCTTTACCTTTAATTTGTCACCTGTCTGTGTGCATCCTGGATACACACAGACAGGTGACAAATTAAAGGTCAGCCTGTAACCTCAGTTTAGAATGCTTTACCTACAGTTCAACGTTGCTATACTGTGTCTACATAAAGCTCATCATCCAGCGGGTGCACTGAGGCCACACAGAACACATTGTTCTGTCACACAGTAAACCCCGATCAGCCTGGATGGTAGACAAAGACCACCAACCACCCTCAAAACATCTTATCTCACAATCTGCTGCTAGCAACTAAGACTACCTGATCATGGCCAAAATAATAATCATGATTATTTCTGATCAATATTAAGATCACAATTATTTATCACACTTTAGGGACATATTACTTTCATTTCATTTTCACATTTAAATATATAAAGCACTGATTTGACTTGTTGTTGTGCTCCACGCCTGCTAATGTAAAGATCTTTGCATTAAAATTAGACTGGCCCTTATTCACAGTGCATCTCCTTCCTACAAAATACAAATAGGACTGTACCACAACCTTTTACCCATAGTGACGCACTGGATATCCAAATTGACAATGAGGACAGGGGTTCATTGAGGTAACACTGGCGAAATTATTCTTCGTGGTCTTAATGCATTCATCGTACAGTTTGTGTTGTTTTTTTCAGGTGGTTGAACAAGTTAGTTGTGTTGCTTTGCAGCACAGACACAAGTCTTCTTCACTATTTGTATATAATTTGTACTTGCTTAACATCGCTTGCCCTAAAACCAAAATAAATCTGAACAATGCTGTTATGTTTTGAGAGACCAGCTCTTCAACTTATGTTCCATACATTTCATTTTCATTTTGCCCATTACTCTTCTTCATTGGACTGCAGCCTTCCAGCAACATCCAGATTTTTTTTACACAGGCTGCCACTGCAGGGGTGCATGAGCAGCGGCATGACGGCCTCCGAAAAGGGAAGCTAAAACATCTCAATTGTTCCCCTTGTGGTTGACTGTTAGAATATAAGTGCTTGATTTGATATGCAGCTGAGTTTTCTACAAGCAGAGGACGCATTTTAAATGTCAATATCGGAGTTGATCACATTCCTTTAATTGCGGGAAGCCAAAATCACGATCAAGATTAATATTCGATTGATTGTGCGGCCATAGTGGCGCCCATATTTACCAGGGTGCTTATAAAATATGCACACTCACACATGACAGAAACCTCAGTCAGAATCACAAACCTTCTCGCTAATCTTCACTTAATCTGCCCCCTATTTGGCTTTATCTGTCTTTTGTTATCAGTGCTGGGATTGGAGAATGGCAAGGGGTCACAAGGGTAAGACTTCTTTTTCAGCATCTGCTTCAAGAGATGTGGGGGAGAGGCAGGGGTGAGGAG
Organism: Chromis chromis; assembly: GCA_900302755.1. Classification (NCBI taxonomy): domain Eukaryota; kingdom Metazoa; phylum Chordata; class Actinopteri; family Pomacentridae; genus Chromis; species Chromis chromis. The sequence continues at coordinate 32,907 of OMNN01025309.1, forward strand.
CAATGCAGGACAAGGGGCCTCCCCTTACTCAGCTCCTCAATCCTACACACCCCCCCAACCCCCAACTCTGATATTTTTGGAAGTCTTTTTTCCTTTATTTTGCCTTTTCCTTTCCTCTAAAACCCAAATAAAGTGTGTGATGGATGAGTGAGCAGAAGCAACACCTCCCCCATCAATCTACAGGCGGGTTTAGGGAGGAGGAAAGGGGGGGAGGCTGTCCCTTCACAGGCCTCCAGAGCACCCAGCAGCATGCCCCCCATGTCCTTCTTACACACGCCCACTGGACACACACATGCACGATAGGCCATATTAAATGGCTGCCATATACAGCATCCCTAGATACCCACAAATGCAGATGCATGTTCAAAGCATATGCACAGTACACACACATAGCCTGCTGGTTTAGCAACATTCTCAATCCTCAGATCTCACGACATACACCCCTCCAATCCACTACAACACAATTTAGCAAACAGTTCCAATCGCAGCAAACCAAATAATGCAAAATTACCAGACGTGAAGGAGGACAAACGAAGGAAAAAAAGTTCAGAGAAGAAATGCAAAAGAATGAACAGGAGGGGTAAAGACAAGAGTGTGGAGAAAGGAGACACCAAATGGTCCTGGTTAGTGGCTGCAGAGCAGAGAGAGAGATCTGAACAACAAAGTCAGTCTCTCTCTCTCTTTCTGAGAGCACCACCAGCACAGGGAGTGAATTCCAAGAGAGTGTCGTCACCAGGAGCAGGGGAAAGGCAGGGAAGTGGTTTAAGAAGAAAAAAGAAAACCTTGGTTTAAGCCTCTGGATATGTTTGTGGGTGGTGTTGCAAATATGCATTCTATATATAATGCATGTGTGCATGTACACGTGTGTGCATGCACACATGAGTGGGCGGGGAGGTAGGCTTTTGGGGGGGGTTTGATTGTATAGGAGGTTGTATTCTTGCATGTAAACAGGTACAAGATCAACATTAGAACCCCAACACATGCATTATGAGCTGTAGCTGTACACTGAATCCTGGTGGCATCCAAAAAAACTTTCATTTTTCAGATTTTTCAGAAAACACTTTCGGTATGATATGAATTTATGTTTCTGGCACAAAATCAGTTTCAAATATTTATATTTGATAGCTGTTTACACAAAGAGCAGCTCATTCAGCTGGTTCGTTGGGGCAATCCATGGTATAAAACATGAGTAGCTCACAGTGACTTTGATTCTGTCAAATCAGCTCTCAGAGGAAATGAGGCATGAGCCCCTCATTTTATTGCAATACATTGTTCAGAGAAAATGATCTCTGTGATGACATCTTTGAGATATGTCCATGAATCAGATTAAGTTCTGGATCCACAACTGTGAACACTGAAGGGAGACGAAATTTGCTTTGTCAAACAATTTCTATTTATCTGTCTTTTTCTTCTTGTCCATGCAACGTACAGTACACACATACACACACACACACACACACGCACACACGCACACGCACACGCACACGCACACACGCACACGCACACGCACACACACACGCACACACAGTCTTTGTTTATACTGAAACCGAAGCACATTTTGGAGGTTTTAGAAGTGCAGATTCAGTTCATGGACTTGTGATGAAATGCCTTAATGGATTTAAAAAGAAGATGACTTATTGTAAATGCATTTAACTGGAGTTATCATGGTGCACTGACTTTATGACTCCAGTTTAACAGAGACAAGAGGAAAGGTGAGTGACGGAAGTTCCAGGTAAATCAATCTGATTCAGCGCTCCAGCACACCTAGGCACACTCCTGCTAATCACACAGTTGTCTCCATACCCTCTTTATGTCTAGTGGCTGTTTGGAGCACTGAAAAAACACTCCAGTGATCAAATTCACACAAATAAGGAGTGCTAGAATTAGATCTCATATGGCATTGGAATGCAACCACACACCTGCTGGTTGGCTTGATCAGAGTCTTGTTTCATCCTGCAGGGAAAAGTGGCTGCTGCTACGTGTGAGTGCTCTACACCTGAGTGTAAATGGATGAGGCATGACAGACACACACATATATATATAGTTTACATGGTGGTGTGTGTGTGTGTGTGTGTGTGTGGCAGAACCTCCAACCAACAGAATTATGGAGTTCGGGTTCATTTGCAGCCGCTAAAGCCCCCAAACTGCGGAGATCCGACCCACCAACAGCCAAAACCAAATTCAACAGACTTCCAGACAGCTTGATGTGGGAATGAAACGCTGTGTTGTTGTTGTCATTTTTGTTTGTGGGTCAGGCGAGGGCTTCCGGTATTTTCATGCCACACATTGTCAAGTGTGTGGTTTCTGAAACTATGTGTTTGGATACAAAATGGACTGCAGGCCTTTCACTGCCAGGCACCCACATGACAAGATAACTAATGTGTTAAAAGACCCAATTTGCTAAAAAAAATTGCTTCCGAGTCCCATGTTGGGTGAATTGATTACGCAAGCATGTCGTGTAGACGTTTAACTGAGAATTCAGAGGGGGAACGGAGCCACAGTAGAACTAAAAATACTGGTTATCACAAGCACACAATGAGCAAGCAGAGCAGAAAACTTCTGACACAGTGAGAGAGAGATGGATAGATAGAGATGGAGAAACAGAGTGAGAGAGATAGCTTAACTAACAGCTGTGAACATTTTCCATTTGAAGTGAAACATTCCTGTGTGCTCGTGGCCCTGCACACTCCAGCGGGCTTCCTCTCAGCTCCATGTGGTATTTGTCCCCAGCTAAGATCCAGAGAGTGGGAGAGTGAGCTGCAAACTTTCCCAAGGATACCATCCAGCCACATGCCACTCTTGCCCTCCCTCTCGGTAGAATAGCCCTGCTTTCGTCTCTTCCCATTCTCCTCCTACACTCCCTATCTCCCTCTGCTGCCTCCTCACCACCATATGTGGCTCACCAGAAAATTATTTATATTAAGAATTAACTCCTGATTGGAGAATGTGTTTATTCTAACTTCCACCTCCCATTAATTTAAAAGCTCAAAATAAGCACTTTCCTGTCTGAGCAATATTAAAAATATTTAGCCACGCTAGAGATGTAACTCAGTGGATGTCAATCGGTCTCACCACGGTGGTCCCAAAATACATTTCTCAAAACCATTAGATTTACTGCCATGAAATTTGCTGCTCATGTGTAAATGAAATTCCAAGATTCGTCTCTAAACATATTATATATGTACGAATATGTGAAAATACTAAACTATGTAATACTGAATTGTGGAGTTACACATCACTGATGCACTGGAGCCATACTTGACCCTCCCTCTAACACTCGGATCAGGGGTGCAAGTTTTGAACAATTTTCTAAACCAATCATCAAATGCCTTATCAATCAACAATTAATTAATCAATAACACAAGATGAACTCAGTGGACATCATTCTATATCCTGATGTAGCTGCTTTGAATGCGATCACATGACATAAGGAGACGCTGTCATAGTTCACTTTAGCATGCCTTTAAAACAAGATCTTGTAGGCATTAAGCATCACAGGAGACTTTCATGGTGGCCTTTACAAGCTAAACTCCCACAATGCTTTCCGCTTGCAAACATGGAACTTCCGCTAATCCGCGTGACCCCCTCCTCCAATCACTATAGTATTAAACTGTAAGAATGACCACCTGGTGGCGTAAATAGTTACTACAACTGATCTACAACACATTTTCCGACATGCATCTTCTTTGTCTTCTGCCATTTCGGTTAATATATTTTTAAAATTGGTTATCTGAGTAACAGTAATTAAGCAATTAACTGATAAGATCCCAAACTATTATGTTATAAAAATCAGCGGTTCATCTGCTCGATGACAAGACACTACACCTACTATCGTCTATAGTTTGCAAGCTAGCCATCCCTTCCTCCTGCAAATAAATCTTCCCTCAGTGCCAGAATTTGCAGAACAGCTTGATGATTTAAATTTCCGAAGAACAGCATACTGAAGAAGAGATGGATTGGTTTTCTATGGAGCCCCAAAGGTGGGGATCTGAGAAACACCACCAACAGCCACTTCTTCGGAGGGCAGTTTTACAAACTTCCATCAGAGACAGCTGGGATTGATAGATAATACACTACTATCTACCTTCCCGCTCTTCTTGTTTGCATCCCGCTAAAATGTACAAGCCCACCAATGAGTGGAAGTGGCCTTGTGTGATCAGTTTATTATAGTAGGTCATAGTTCCCTGTCGAAAAGTCACAAAAATATCCCTCATCTATAGTGTGTTTGTGATTTCACATCTAACCTGTTTACAGTAGTTCAGATAAAACAAACTCTATTTAGACAGTTAGTACAGTAGAATAATGCCATTTTTTAAAAACAATTTTGTAACCTTATTCTTTTAATATTTTAATTGTTTAAATTAATTAAATTATTTTTAGTTAACAGTTATTTTGTTACTTTAAAAACTTTAACTTGCTTTAACTTCACAATCATTACTTTGGTTTATGACTAAATTCCTACAAAGCTAATGACATCAACTTTAGTTTGTTAATGTTAGCATTGTCACTGTGGGAATGTTAGGATGCTACCTGGCATGGCTATAGATTCTTCAGTTTCCATACGATCATAATTAATTGGTGACTTCCAAGTCTGATCAAATTGAAAAGGGGAAAAGCATGTATTTATGTTTTTTTCATGGGTGGTGTAAGAAGCTGAGTGATGCAGTGACTACTTGGTGCTTGTGTACTGGATGCAATTGGTCATGGCTTGGTTTTATAGCACCCAAATAAGAAGCAAAGAGAAAATATCTACTATCCCAGAAGAAGAACTTTATGACTTAATCTGACCTCATGTTGGACTTTCCAGTTATCTCTCCCCTCTCAAAGGTCACTACTGTCAAGATGGTCTGTAATACGAGTAGATTTGCATGTTGCAGGGAAATTTAATTGACTTCACCATCTGATTTCACTGAAAATGCTTGACTTTGAGTTGAAATTTCTCAATAAAGACTGAGTCCCTACCTTGATTTACAACATTAAGAAAGTGGAAAATTACTCGACTTGGCAATTATTTCATGTCTTTCCCCCCCCCCCTCTTCCTCCTCTCTGAGGATCTATTCCCTGCCTGAACTCCTTTTGGCTGATACTCAGTCACTAAAACACTCTCAGCATTTGTTTCTAAATGTTACACGTCTTTCTGTGTATTTCCTTCCAGGAACATTCTGCTATTCGGTCCCACCTCTGCTGTGTCCAAATGCACAATAAATAGCCTGGACCTCTTTCTGTTCTGTTCTCTTCACCTCCACATCTCACGGCCATCACAACTGCTCTGTGTGTGTGTGTGTGTGTGTGTGTGTGTGTGTGTGCGCAGAATCTTGGCTGTGTGTCCTCACTGTGTGTCTTTGGGTCTCCAGTTGTGTGGGTAACATGACGCTTTCGCCCCAGCCAGTTGCCGCAGATGGTAAGAGCCCAACAGCTAAGCGCAAGAGGGGAGCGAGGAGGAAGTGTTGTTATCACCAGCTGGCTCAGTGGCTCAGTCGGTGCAGCAACAGGAACGCGTGGGTGTACATGTAGGCTGTACAGAGGCCCCTGAAGTCTGAGAGGGCAAGTGTTACAGGAGTGTGTGTGCATGTGTGTACATGCATGCTGCTTCTAGGTACAGTACTGCGTGCATCATGCATGTGTGGGTGTGAGTGAGTGTGTGTGTGGCCTTTAATGCTCGTCAACGCGGTGGCCCACACATGACGTACTTGCAGCGCACCGCATTTACTACGACCTTCATCTTGTTTGTTTGTTCAGTCCTCGGAGCTGCTGAGAAGCTTACGTTTGATGCCGTGTTGTTTCAGCGCTGATTGCCCACCACTTAATGTCTAAATGTTGCAGCAATTTGTACACATTTGAGATAAGTTGACTGCCAGGAAATATCACCATAAAAAACACATGTATAGTTTCTCATTTTAAAGACCACTGGACAGCCTCCTCGCCTTGTTTATCTCACTTTTCTGCAGACAGATGATAGGATGAGCGGACAGAATTTGAGCAGCTGGGATTCAAAGCCCCTGGTGTTTGGGTATTTGGATGCTTTACATTAACGCCTGTCTGAGCTGATGCCCCTCGCGGTCTCTGAGGGGATTCAGACCTAAAGGAGCCTCTGACAGTTGGGAGGATGCAGCCATGAGACCTTGCGTACCAGTAAAACTAAAACAAGAACACGTTTCCCGTAACATACATTGATTCCCCTCCCATTTTTAGCATTTTCTGTGTGTGTGTGTGTGTGTGTGTGTGTGTGTGTGTGTGTGTGTGTGTGTGTGTGCTTCTGCGTGTGCGGCGACTGTCTTTGTGTGGCCTTGTGGTGTTACTGAGTTCACACACTCGTGGGTCTGCCTGGGAAATTTCTACTAAACTGTTTAACCTTTTACAGCCACTTTCAAACTGATCTTTGCATATATGAAAGTCTGATTACAGTTTTAGGGGTAATTGGGACCTCGCTACAAGCCTGTAAAGATATGACAACACATCATTTTCCAAGTGCTTTTTTCCCCCTAAGCAGACTCTTCTCTTTCCACATAAATCTTTCCATATTTACATCTCCATTTATAAAAAAAAAATCCAAGGCCAACATTCTCTTTCTCTCATCGTGTCATCCCACCCTTTCCTAAAAGCAGTTATTGTTAGCATGTCATAGCCCAAACAACAAAAGGGATTGTCCGCTGCAACAAAAAAGAGCGCTTGAACCTGACATCATCTCTTCCTTGTCTCTTTTAATAGTTTTATTTTTGTTTGATGTCCAAATTCAGTTGCACCCCTGCCACACTACATCTTTAAGAGACTGGAGCTCCTGTTAGGGAAGGCTCTGTTACATAACAGAGCCCCCCACCCCCACCGCTCAGCACCACCGCCACCACCGCCACACACCCCTACCCCTTTCCTTCGCACATGTTTCAGAGTGTGACTGCCATGAGTTCAACACTGAAAAGGGGGACAGAGGACCCTCTGAATGATCAGAGCTCGAGGAGGGAGGATAGAGCGGGAGTGTGCGCAGCGGCGAGATGTCCTCACAGTACATCATTCCTGCTCTCTCCGTCACCGTCCACCCTCTCCCCCAGGCAGTCAGCCGTCCGCGGACAATGGGACTGTTCAACCAAAATAGTACCTTGCTTTAGCCGGGCTTCCTGCCTGTGTCCCGGCCTTGCAATATTTCTTGCCCCTTATCAAAAGGGGATTCCTAACTCAGAAGGGTGACTGGGATGGGCGGGTTGTTGGTTGGGATACAAGGTCTGCTGGAGATGAAGATGGAGAGACGACAACAGAGATGTCACACATTGCAGTCAAATTCGACTTTGAAGACAGTTTGGCGCAAAAGATACCAACACAAGCTTCCTGTGCAGCTTACGATGCCACACATCCACACACTGATGGACCCTTTGCTCTGCAGCTGGCATGTAACCCTTTGGAGATTAGTCGACTCTGACCAAATTAGACCGCAGACAACAGGGCCTCACGTTGCAGCAGCAACAACAATGGACACGCATGCTGATAAAAACAAGCTACGCATGCCCACAAAAAACACAAATGACAGCTTTAAATAGGCTTAGTGACTTAAAATTCCCCTAAAATCTTGGCCTGGGGAGGGTAAACAAGGTAAAAGGAAGTTCTGTAAGAGTCATCATCGTACACAGCTTGAGAAACATTTGCATTATCCTCTGAATATCTGTTAAGTGATGGGTAGAATAAAGAAAGAAGTCAGCTTGTTTGGGACTGCATTATTACTCAAAGTATAAAAGCTGATGCGGAAGTGGGGAAATCTCAAAATTATCTGATTAACATAATCTATTGTTGATATACTTACAACGTTTTTCAACTTCACAAAATAGTTTGGATGCCTATGTTTTGTTTTCACTGTATATTCAAGAAACAAAAACACCAAATAATAAAAAATGGGAACGTTTTCAATGCAGTTTAAATAGTATTAAAATGTGATTATTAGTACAAAAAGTACCTTTTTTTTTATCCCACTGAAGATTTTCATATTGTTTCTTTGTAATGAAAAAGAAAAAAGTAATAAAAACTAAACAAAAGAATAGGTCGGGACTATAACTGTTACCAATTCTGGGGATGCTATCATCTAAAGAAACCATGTTTTGTGCTCATTCACATCAGAGTTTCTTGGCTTTCATCCATGGACTTAATTGCAATTGCAGCAATGAGGCCCATTTCATCTGGTAGTTGGCCAATTTGACTGCTTTATTATGTTAAGTCTGCGTGATAGCTGTCATGTTCGCATAAATGCAGCCATAATTGGCCTGTTCGTTCCAGTTAAACATGACCAGACTGAGGAGTGCTGCCATCTCCATCACCATCAGACCCATAACGGCTTTTGAATGTTCATCAAAACAGCGCAACATTTAGAAAAACAAAAGTAAAACCTGTTTTGCAGTCGACGATTTTGCAAAGATGGTATAAAAAGAGCTGGAGACCACATGAAGGACTGAGGGTAATATGACATTGCTCTCCACATTTCTGAGAAAAAGCAACCCATCGCTCTCTCACTCGGAGGCTCTCTATGCCTTTGCAGTCTGAAGACAGACCCTATCCTCCCCAAGGGTTCTGCTCAGTGCAAACCCAAGAAAGACCTTTTTTTCTGCATTGTGTGGAAGACATGTTGTGAAAGGTTTTGGCTCTGACTGTCTGACAGCAGTGGGGGATGTCTGTGTGAGGGCCTCATTCATGGCTGTGGAAATATGATGTGGTGAGTCGATGCATATGGGGCTGTACATCTCTCCCCCTTTCCGTCTGAAGTGCATTCAAACCACGTCGTCCTAGTGAGAGCTTCATTATGCTGCCCAGGGGAACACATCGTCTCTGTGGCTGAATCACGGTTCTCGCTGTGGACTCTGCCTTGCCCGGTTTCTCTCTCTTTTTCTGCGACACAATGCAATGACTAACTGGGAAGTCACCTTGTCCATCCCTGGTGGACCACCAGGACTAAACAGCACACGTCCTCTCATCAGCAAATATCCCCCACTCATCCTGCTGGCACCCCTTTGCTTTACTGTGGGAGAATATATTTTACTCAGGCTACAATGACTCTTGAGAGTATCTCCTTCATATCATACTACCATCAATGAACAGATATCTCCTGTATAAGTTGCACTATTCCCAAGAGCACAATGCACTTCCAGGTCAGCTATTGCATGGCACAATACCAAGGGGAATTCTCCAAGAGCGCGCTCAAAGGTATCGATATATTTCCACTGATGCATATTTAGGTATGTGCATGCACACATGCCTGTAGCTAAAATGATAATGAACTGTGTGTGAATTTCCAGGTGCTCTCTGAACATGTGATGCTGTTACATGTGAGCTTCAGAAGATTGATACAAACCCTGACAAAAAAAAAAGAGTGCAATCCACAAAACCCAAAATGACTCACAAGAACAAAACGTAAGCACTGATCACCAGTAAGTATACTTGTCTCTCCTATTCAAAACAAGTAACACATACCAGCAGCACTTGGGATAGAATGCGGCCCCATACAATTAACAACAATTGGTTGCATTCCCTTAAGGATTTTCCCAGACAAAAGTGCTTGCCGTATCAATACTGTCCCCAGCTCCCTCCCTCGCCTGCAGTGCTATGGTATCATATCTGGCCTCTTTGTGCGCAGGGGGATTTCCAGCCGCTGAAACGGTGAGCCGGTTGGGAATGGGCAACCGACCTCTGGGCAGCGTTTCTTTAACTGTGTGGGAACGGAGCGCTCCGTGCAGGACTGAATGACACGGTGACAAATGCGACCAACGCACACAGACGTATGGTGACATAGTGACCCAGCTGGTGCGACAGGGAAGATTTGAAAATGACACCAGGCTCAAAATTGTAGGCTATTGTGGTATCCGTCTAGATTGTCAGTTTTACTTGACCTTCACGTGGAAGTTTTTCTATGGAAGCGACAGAACTAGAGTATGTGAATCTGTGAGGGTTTGGTCATTGAAAGGACATCATCTAGGTGACAAGAACTTGAGCTTTGTATCGATAAATGACCTTAACAAACACAATCAATAAAGTCACAATCTACCTGACCCTCATTTCTAGAAGACAGGACTTTTACTTTGATAAAGAGTTTCCATCTGTGAAAATACAACAGATTAATAAGAACTAAAGTTAGTTAGACCAGGGCGATAAAGCAATAGCACTATGTATTGACGACAGGGACTTCATATAGCAATGAGAAAATAGTTCGATAGAGTGTTTGATAGTTTCACTTACATGCAATGGATGCAAACTGCAATCAAAGCCCATAATGAAAACGCAAAGTAAACATAAACAGCCTGTCTTATCCCTTAATGATGAGCTACCATGCAGGCCAATCAGGTATGCGAGTCTGCTGCCACCGACTAAGCCTCTTGTCACCTCCATCCACACCCACAGACCTCCTGTGGTTGAGGCTGCAGCTAGTCGGGATTGTTAGTTGCCCTTTGTGAGGCTTCAGCGTCAAAAAACATCCCCAACATGGTCTTGCTCTCGACCGGACATCCAAGTCTCACCCATTACATTTACCTAAGCAACGGCCTGATACACCAAGAGGCCTGATACACGTTTCCTGTCCGCAGTGATACTCAGTATTGACGTGCCACTCAGAACCCAACCTCAGTGTGGTGCAGAGGCTTTGCCCCGGTTGCTCTTCGTCGGGATTTGAATGGAGCACCCAGCGTTCAAGAGTTTCCTTAAAGTTTGCATGTTTGTTGTATCTTATTGATGTTAGGTCAGTTTACCTTAAGGCTGGTTTTACTTGCTTTCTTTGTCTAAAGTGAATCAAGCTGATATGATTCCCTAATCTTTATTTATTTTTATCTATTAGTGCGAAATTATTTGTGCATTTTCATTGTTGTATTAAACACATTAAGATTAAAATTACTATCTAAGCGCTTGACAAATAAAGTATTTAAATGTGCTTGAATCTGAAACAAACCTTATTGAGAATACCTTACTGAAAATGATCAGTAAATATTGATATCTACTGAAATAAAACTATTTATTGGATGAATTCTTCAGCTTTTATTGCTTAGCCCTGTAATTAATATACTCACACTGCTTTGGTTATCGTTGCATCTTCCACCAGTTTGTTCTTCCAAACAGAAAGCATCTTATTTATATATATTACAATGGGAGCTGATTGAAGTTTTTTCACATGGCAAGATCAATCAACACCCTATTATAGAGTCACCTGTAAAATACGACATGTACAAGGTGCATTGTCTGCATGTATGAGTGTGAAAATGTGCAACAAACCTTTAATTTAACCAAGCAACCACTTATTACTGCCTAGAGTTTCACTTAACAGCTATTCAACCAACAACAAACATACACACCCTCCTTAACAACAGAAACAAATATGCAGTTCTAATAAATCTAACAGCACCTTCAAAACTGAAAGCACACACACACACATAAAAGTCAAAATCAACGCTAACATGTCGTGCAGCCAGCAGCTCACAAAAGACAATCTTTCAGATCTGTAACTGGCAAAGAAAACTGTTGCAAATGCACACAACTCATATCAGGTGAACAGAGAACAGGTATCACCTTGTCTGATTAATTTATGAACATTCCTTCAGTTTCTAATATATGTTATCTTTAATTTCCACTAATTGAGAGACGAAAGTCATCACGTTAATCTAATAATGAGATATGATTTTCCAATCTTATCCGATAGAGAAACAGAAAATATGTCACTGTCCAAATTCGTAAAAGACTCCACTGTATATTTGTTATCTCTTTCATCGGTTTTGGCAAACATCTAATTGGAATTGAGGCTGAAAACCAAATTGGGGGTTTAGAGAAAGAAATTACTGTGGGAGCAGCATGAAAATAAACTAAACTGATTACCGAACCACACAGAGGAGAAATTTAAATATGTTGACAAATATCTCCTCTCATACGAACGTTCTAGTTGAAAAATCATCAATGCATTCATTATTTATTTGGATCAAAGAATTAAAATGGATCAATAACAAGTCAAAGATGCATCGGAAAAGAATGCTGCACTGGATCACAATGAGTTTGTGTAGAAAATAAAGCTAAATTACAAGATTTAAAAAGCAGCAAAATACATTCTTTAAATAAAACTGACCAAATTCTCCTCACTAACCTATTATATAATCACACATAAACACATTACAACTGTGTAATAAAGCCATTCAGACACAATGAGAGGAGTCTAATAGAATATTTGATAATCCGGATACTTGTAATTACAATTAGGAGAGCTCTGACAAAGACCCTGCATGTGACCTTACATAGTGCAGCTCTTGTAGGAGCAAAAACGTAATCTTGTGTCTCAATGACTGAATCACTTAAAAAAAACACGTCTGGCCAGTGGTCAGTAATGAGCAGACAGAAGGTTAATCAGATCTACTCGGCAAACGCCGAAAAAACCCCAGCTGCACAGAAACCATTCTTCTCCTAACAGACTTGTAATTGCAGAGACAGACAGACAGATGCGGCTTACAAAACAACTCGTGAAGAGGAATGCCAGCCATTTGGCATGTACAGTACAACAGATGAATGGCTTTTGTTGAGGGGTTTCACCGGGGCCTGGTTGACAGAGGGCTAAAGTCAGTGCTCCCCGGCCCAGCAGACAGACGGGACAAAGACGGCCCAATGTATTTCACCCACAGTTTTTCTCTAGGGGCCTTTTCACTGCTAATCCACTGGGCCTGAGAGGAGCAGCAGGACAGGTCAGTAATGCTGCTCCACCTCTGTGGAGGCCTTAGACTTTGCCAGTATTATGAAGGCAGATAAAGGAGCTAGACGCTGCCTTCTGTGTCTCTGAAGTCACTCTTGTCGGCTGATCCTGTTCCCTGACACTGGACTATTGGAAGCGGGGCTGGCAGGTCATTGGCTCAGTTTGATAGCCAGGTAAGCTGCTGTAGAGCCTGCTGTTCCTATAGTCTGCCCCGGCTGGATGCTCACACTATACCCCGGCTGTCGTGAGATCAGGAACACACATCCCCACCTTCCACCTCCAATCCTTTTTTGTTTCTGTCTGTCTCCATCCCCGGCTCCCTTTCCCAGCTCTCCACCCTACTTCTGGACGCCCCTAAATCACCCAGTCCACTTTTTTATTAGTGGCCAATGCCTCTGAATCAAAAGCACTCTAAATATGTCACATTCCACATGGTACCTATCTCTGTGGTGGCAGGACTTTCTCACAGAACTTAAACCCTATTTTTCTTTGAATGAGAGTACTCTATTGTTGTTCGAATTGTCCATCCAAACCCTAGCAACTTCCCCAAATCGGTATGCTGCAGGAATTTCTGGCTCCACTGCCAACTCTAGCTACCTGGTAAAGGGGATTAGGGCTGCTTTATCCTTTAGTCAAGAATGCGGAATGGCTGAACTTCTGACCAAGTCAGACAGGCTTGACATTCAAAGCCTGTGTTCCAGGGTGATGCCTCCAACCTCTGATGTCCTTCTCTCAACTTAAAATTCCAAAAGGACAATTTAACGTCAATGAAAATGAAGAAGTTATTACAACCTTAACCTAATGTACCTTAGGATCAGTGATGGAAGCCACGAATAAGGTAGTGACACAACAACCTTCACGCAACCTGAAGGCCAAACATTTCAGAAATCGGTTGACACCCTCGCAAGCGCTTGGCCAACAGCCACATCCTTAATATAATTATAACGCTGGCATTCGTGTTTGAACACTATCCATTCCCATCAAAGGATGTTGAGTTGGAACAGGTAAAACCATGTGCCCACCCATCGGTCCCACTCCTCCTCCTTTGCCTCTGAGCTATCATGTAAAAATAGTATTCATAGATAGCATTCCAAAGCCATGAAACTGCACTCAAGGTGACTACCGCTCCCAGTAAACGGGCAGCAAATCCCTCGAGCTCATGAACACCATCCCAGTGCACGCCTTTTCCTCAGAAAACAGCTGGTTACATCAAAAGACGAATCAGGTCTCAAAGTGAATCATGCAGCATTGTTTTTGGCTTACAATGCTAAGAGCAAACACTCCCAATTCCAACTAACTACAACAGTATTCATGCCAACATCATATAGAAGCGACAGATGACTGCCGACTGAATGTTTATCTGATGCTGCCTTATATTAATTTTTATGGTTTACATTCTTTTCACAGTTTGTTTACAAATGCATGGAGAGTCACATTTATAAAGGTGTTCTGATTACTGCAGGAACAACATACACACCCTTATGGAGTGCTCTTTGCTACCTGTGAAAATGACACTCCTTTTTCAATTAAAATGTAATAAATTAAAAGAAATCATCTGAGGTTTGAGAGGTTTAGTTTACGTCGAAAGTGTTGACTTAAAATTCTAAGAAAGGTTGCTAGGCCGCAGCTATGATCAAACACAAAAACCAAATCTCGCAGTTATCTCAAATCAAAACCGAACGGGGCTTTTCCATTTTTAGTCGCTGCCTGTTCGAGTGATACCACATAAGACGAATGAAGGGTACAGAAGAAAGAGAAAAGAATCACACAAAACAAGGTGTGTCTTGGTTTTGACAAGGTAAATGGGTCTTTTTTTCTGGAGGAGAAAAAGAATAAACAGGAACTCCTCCAGTAGATGTTTATGTCAAAGATAAAAGTTAGAGCTTTGCACCTACATGAGTAGGTTTGTTTTAAAAGAAAGGCCCAGACGGCTTAATCAGTGCATCTCTGGCTACTAATGCTGCTACTCAGTCAGGTTTTAGTGCCTCTCTCTGCTTTGCTCAGCTTCACTAGCTGCTCTGTCCTTCGTGGAGGATGGGATGCACCTGTGAGGGGGACGCTGCACTCAGCCTTGCCCTTGCTCTCAGTTCTGCAGACCAGCTGACTTCGATCAGAGGTTCAAGTCTATCAAGGACAGCAGCACTCAGGCATGCCACTGGAAGGAAATATACTCCTCCACCAATCTGCTGCACTACAGAAACAGAAATGGACACATCTGAATGTATGAAACTGTTTCCCAGTAACATACAGAAAACACACACACACACACACACACACACACACACACACACACACACACATACACCGTACGTTTATGTAACATTGCATCAGTCGAAATGACATTTTTTTCCCCTTTCCTTTTAATTAGTAGTTTGAGAATCGTTCCTCGCTTTTTCATTCCTCGAAAACCCCAAGGCAGCCAGGGAAGGGAGCCTCTGGCCCGACACCTGATGCCCTCCTCCTGGCACCAAGGGCCACTGAAAGATTCCTCAGGCCTGTGAAACCAGCCGGCTGTGCACAGGGTTCAAAGATTCAACAAATTCCAGGGCAGCTCTCAGGGGAGAGTTACTTTGTGAACGACCACACAGAACCAAAAAGCCTACAAATATTTGAGAGTGGTAATTATAGACTCACTAAACTTGTCGGGGGACGATACATGTTCTTTTGATGAATGCTGTATGGATATTTATAGCTTTATCTCATTTTAATAAGAAACATTATGTCAGTCAATCTAAAGTAACAGACATTAGAATATAATTTGGTGATTATGTAGGAACACCTGCATGGAAAACTTGCAACAGTCTGGTATAAAGTGATCACTAATGGCTATATGTAAAATTAGATGATGAGGAAAAAAACAATAATCTGGGAAACGTTCTATTGGGGTGGGAACCCGGCTACTAATAAAGGCCAGTGTGTGTGTTTGTGGTGTGTGTGCAGCCTGTCCAGATGGACCGAGGGCCAATATGGACGGAGTGGGGTCACAACAGAAACCAGAGTATCAAAGCTAAGAGGGTTGATTCCAGAAACTTGGCACTTTCAAGTAGCACTTATCCAGGGGTATCATATAAACTTAACCCTGCTGTCAGAATGGGTGCCTGGAAGGAAATGAGTCGAGGGTCGTGACCTTGAAAGCACAAGTCAAACGTCGCCGGCCACGGCACACACACAGAGTCGCAAGGTAAGCCGCACAGCCCCGACCCTCTGCGTGCCAGATGGTTGGAAAACCCGAGTCGACGGCTGGTGGAAATCTCTGAAGACCCTCGTCCTGCCTCGGCCCCCTCCATCGGAGCAGCAGACTGACACATAAGTAACATGGCAACTGTCACATGGCGACCACACATCACTTTGGACCAATTTCCTTTCATTTGTCTTCTCACTGCGTCCCCAAAAACTGATAACTGTCAACATTTAAAAAAAAACAACAGATGATTTCATTAATGAAGCCATATGTTTCACTTCTTCTCAGCAGAATCCTCACTGGCACGGACTTTTAAAAACTTTGAGTCGCTGTAATATTTGCTTAACAGTGACAAATGCCTTTTTCGGGTTTCTTCCACTTCTAGTCAGCTCTATACAACCTAGTGCGAACACTGTTATGCCATTAACCACACTGCCGGGGCATAATGATGCATCGCTATTTCGCTTCCAATGTCACCATGGTAACAAAAGTAACAAATAATTGATGCAGCTCATCTCTCTCTCACACATTTCTATCTCAACTCATGCATCAGATATTCACTTCGCATTAAGCACAACCCCTCACTTCCAGTCTGAACCGAGACATGTGTTCCCTACAGTGTTGGTTATGATGAAAATTAATCTTGCTTTTCGGTAAATGACAAGATAATTTCTTGACTTTTTGAAGCAGCACATGTCTCCTCAACTTCCCCACTGAGCCCCGCTTGCAGTGGAGAGTGAAATACAGCTAATGACCGCTTTTTTGGCCGAGCCCCTTGACTGACAAGGTGGGATTACGAAGCCTCACAGTGTCTGCTCTCATTCCAAGACCCACTGAACATCCAACTAGTTAAAGGTTCAGTCAGCATTATTGCACGGGAGGGTGCATCTTTGCTCGAAGTCGGCTGCATTAGTCATTCCAGCAGCACTCTTAACAGGTCATAAATAGCTTCATGAATGATGCACAGTGTGTTTGAAAGCTGTTAGAAACTACAGAATGCACCATTACAAACATAGCAATGATGCGGTCAATAAAGAGAAAGAAAAACCCCCATTTCCCCTCTCTAATCCCCGGCCTGTCCCACCAGATCTACCGTCTACTCACTTCACAAACCCTCAGTCACCAGCTCAACCTGAGGCCTCCTGCTCACTGCCATTACACCACGCACAATGGCTCGTCAAGGTGTCTTATTTCCGAGTCGCATTCTTGAATGAATGCTACCCTGAAATCAAATCATGTGGAAATGAACAGAGAATAGGTGGCCCCAGTCGAGGTTTATTAGTGGACGTGGCGTTCTGAATTTTAAATTGTGCAAACACACACAGTGTAATAAAATTGTCTCACTCCAAGCAAAATAGTTCAATATTTTTAAACACTGTTCCTGTTTAGTCAGCAACAAATCGGTTAGTCTGAGGATTTTCCCAACATCAGTGGAATGACCACAATTTTGGCCCCGTGGACGAAGACATCCTACATCGGTGCGTCCAACAGGAAACTTGAACGCGCTATTTCCAAATCGTTTCCTCTGTTCAGCTGGTTTTGAGTGTTTTTCGATATGTAGCAACATATCTAATGAAACAGTCTCTTGTGAAATAATCTCTTCACTGATAGCCTTCCCAGCACTGACTCGTAACTGCCAAGAGTGAGAGCATTTGGATGTTATCACCAGTGCATGTTACATTTGCAAGACAACCGACTCTTTGATTGGTCCAAATCTCCCCCACGCACTCTTTTTTTGGTACCGAGTTGTTGGTTGATGTCAGGATTCAGTGCAAACAGCCTGAAATTGGACTTTTGAAATGTGTCTCATGATTGCATCCTTCAATACAAATCTACATGTGGCTTCTCTCACACCTTTTTACCAACATTTCTTTTTCTAACATGAGTGATTTTATTGTGAAATTTTTTAAACAGAAAAGTTAATTTAGTTAATTTATCAAGAAGCAGCTTTAGAAGCATACATGCTTGTCTGCCACTTTGTTTTGTTTTTTCCAAACTAGTTAACAATGATCATTTTTGGGGAAAATAACGGTAAATAGTCAATATTGGAAAAGTAGAAGGTCTGACCCAAGAAGACAATACTTCATAATATAACTGGTGGACATGCATGACCACTGTTGGGCTAATAAAAAAATAAATAAAACACCTAATTTATCTAGAACCACTCAGTCTATAATGTGCCAACCCAAAACCCTCCTACTGGACTAAAAGTGTACTAAAAAGTGAGACAATTTCACCCTTTTCCCAACATCTTTTAGAATAATTATTTTATTTTGATAATATTTAAAGAAAAGTGTAAAACTATGAAGAAGCCCCATTAAAGACACATCTGCTTGTCTGCCACTTTATTTTCAGAACTAGATAACAATGATATTTTTGTGAAAATTATAGCAGTGAAATAGGGCAGATCTGAGGCAAGGAGATAATACATGTTTCTATACTGGTATCCTGCCATTTCAAAATAAAAGTGGTGGACATGCATAAACACTGGTGGGCCAATTTAAATAAAATTATAAACCAAATTCATCTGGGTCTATAATTTGCCAAGCTGAAACCCTCCTATTGGACTAAAAGTAGACTAAAAAGTGAGAAAGTTATTTACTTTGATATTATTAAATAGAAAAGTGTTAAATTATAGAGAAGCCCAATTAAATACATATATAGATATATACTTGTCTGCCACTTTATTTTCAGAACTAGATAACAATTGTGCTTTTTTGTGAAAAAAATATGAATGAATATTTGAAAAATGGCAACTCTGATCCATGGAGATAATACTTGTTTTTATACTTGCATACTGCCATTTCAAAATAAAAGTGGTGGACATGCATTAACACTGTTGGGCCAAATCAAATCAAATTATAAACCTAATTAATCTAGAACTACTTGGTCTATAATTTGCCAAACAGAAACCCTCCTACTGGACTAAAAGTGGACTTAAAAGTGAGACAGTTTAATTTCTTCCACACCTTCTAACCAAAAAAATTTAGGAGAATGATTTATTTTTTATATTATTTAACAGAAAAGTGTTAAACTATAGAGACGACCCATTAGATACACACATACTTGTCTGCTACTTTATTTTCAGAACTAGATAACTATATATATATCTTTGTGGAAAAAATAGCTGTGACAAAATGACAGGTCTGATCCAAGGAAGAAATATTTGTTTTATACATGCATCCTGATGCATCCTGCCATTCCAAAATAAAAGTGGTGGACATGCACGAACACTGTTGGGCCAATTCAAATAAAATTATAAACCTAATTCATCTGGGTCTATAATTTGCCAACCTGAAACCCTCTTATTGGACTAAAAGTAGACTAAACAGTGAGACAGTTTCATTTCTTCCACACCCTTTTACCAACATTCTTTTAGGAGAATGATTTTATTTTGATATCATTTATTAGAAAAGTGTTAAACTATAGAGAAGCCCCATTAGATAAATATATACTTGTTTGCTACTTCATTTTCAGAACTAGATAATAATTATGCTTTTTTGTGGAAAAAGAAATAGCAGTGAATATTTGAAAAATGGCAGCTCTGATCCAAGGAGATAATACTTGTTTCTATACTTGCATACTGCCATTTCAAACATGCATGAACACTATATGGCCAATTCAAATAAAATTATAAACCTAATTCATCTGGGTCTATAATTTGCCATCCAGAAACCCTCCTATTGGACTAAAAGTGGACTTAAAAGTGAGACAATTTCATTTCTTCCACACCTTTTAGCAACATTTCTTAAGATAATGATTTTATTTTTAAATGATTTAACAGGAAAGTGTAAAACTATGAAGAAGCCCAATTAAATACACACATGCTTGTCTGTCACTTTATTTTCAGAACTCGATAACAATATTTTGTGTGTGTGAAAGAAATAAAATATAAACCTATTTCATCTAGAACCACTCAGTCTATAATTTTCTAACCTGAAAACCCTCCTACTGGACTAAAAGTAGACTAAAAAGTGAGACAGATTAATTTCTTCCACACCTTTTTACCAACACTTAAATAATTTCAAAATAAAATCATTCAACAGAAAAAGCGTTAAACTATAGAGAAGCCCCATTAGATAAATATATATTTGTTTGCTATTTTATTTTCAGAACTAGATAACAATTGTGCTTTTTTGTGGAAAAATAGCAGTGAATATTTTTAAAAATGGCACCTCTGATCCAGGGAGATAATACTTGTTTCTATACTTGCATACTGCCATTTCAAAATAAAAATGGTGGACTTGCATGAATACTGTTGGGCCAATTTAAATAAATTATAAACCCAATTTATCTAGAACCCCTCAGTCTATAATTTGCCAACCAGAAACCCTCCAATTGGACTAAAAGTGGACTTAAAAGAGAGACAGTTTAATTTCTTCCACACCTTTAACAACATTTCTTAAGAGAATGATTTTATTTTGAAATTATTTAACAGGAAAGTGTAAAACTATGAAGAAGCCCAGTTAAATACACATCTGCTTGTCTGCCACTTTATATTCAGAACTCGATAACAATATTTTTTTCTTTTGTGTGTGTGAAAGAAATAGCTGTGAAAAATGACAGGTCTGATCCAAAGAGGTAATATTTGTTTCTATGCATGCATCCTGCCATTTCAAAATAAAAGTGGTGGACATGCATGAAAACTGTATGACCAATTCAAATAAAATATAAACCTAATTCATCTAGAACCACTGAGTCTATAATTTGCCAACCAGAAAACCCTCCTACTGGACTAAAAGTACACTAAAAAGTGAGACAGTTTAATTTCTTCCACACCTTTTTACCAACACTTTTTTTTTTTTTTTTACCGGAGAATGATTTTATTTTGAAATTATTTAACAGAAAAGCGTTAAACTATATGGAAGCCACATTAGATACACATATACTTCTGCTACTTTATTTTTTAGAACTAAATAATAAAAATACTTTCTTTGTAAAATAAAAAATAGCAGTGAATATTGGAAAAATGGCAGCTCTGATCCAAGTAGATAATACTTGTTTCTATACATGCATCCTGCCATTTCAAAATATAAGTGGTGGACATGTATGACATTTTAAATATAATAATAATAATAATAATAATAATAATAATAATAATAATAATAATAATAAAATATTCAAATAATTAGTTTAATTCATATAATTAAACCTATTCTGTGTATAATTTGTCAACCCGACACCCTCCTATTGGAGTAATAATAATGTTTACAGCTGTTTATTCAAGAGAAAAAATAATTTTCCCACCAATTTTTCAGTTTTGGAGATTCTGTTGTTTGTGAAATTAGCCATCTGCTGAAGTGTTCAGATTCCGTTCGCTGTGGTTTCAGATGGCTGGTGAAGTTTCGTGGAGCATGTCTCAACTGGGTTTGGTCATCTGTTTCTCTCATAAAGGCAAAGTGGTGGTTTTAATGCACTGACACACAAAAACACACAAAGATAGATAACAGTTTTCAATACTTGGCCCCCTAATCCTAACACAAAAACATAACCTACTAAAAAGGCATTTGCACTCACTCAAAGCAAAAACGAGATTAGAGCTCAGGATTTAAACCAACAACCTTGCATCTCTGTAAACACAAACTAGTGATTACGGATGACAACTGTTATAAGGCGTGTGTCAACAACAGTTGTATAGGAGTTGTTTCTAGCTATTGAAAAAAAAAAAAGCTAAACAGGAAATAGAAAAACCACCCCGAAACACCAATTGCCTCACATTCCTAGAAATCCTCCAAAAAATGAATACCAAGAACAGGACGTGCTTGCAGTCTTCTCTGCGTCACTGTTTTTCCATCCTGCTGTTTGGTAGCTTGACAACGGCTGCTTTGTTGCCTCTCACACACGCCATGCTCCAGCTTTTTACATGTTACATGAACTGTGACGACAATGAGGTTGAGAATTAAGGGCGACATGTGACATTATTCTGCGTAGCTGCAAGGTGCTGCACTTAGAAACCCATCACAAGTATCGAACTGTCGATAAAACAGCGATAAGCATCATCATGACAACGTGACAATACTATGATGCTGATGATTTCACAACTGTGGTTTGAACATAAGAGTGCAAATAGTACTGTAACCTAAAAAAATACTTTGATACACAAAATGAGGTTAGCGATTGACCATGTGCAGTTCTAGTGAAATATGTGGTTTAAGTCAGGGAAACTACCCGCAACATCTCTCTACATCTACTCTATCAACGGCTGCATAAACAAACGTGCAAACCTGGACCTTCAGTTTTACATAAAACCACACACATGGCAGGTTCATCATCACATGCAAATATACACACACACTCAAACATGATGCATTCTCATGTAATGACATATTAATTCTCCTTAAATTCACACAATAAATTAACTTAATGCTGACAACAGGGGAACTGGGATGATTGAGATGTAGCTTGGGGTTAGGTGTGGCTGGATCAAAGGGAATTGTTGGTTTGGCTTTCAAGGGACACTGGTTCAACGGTTATGCCCCAGATGGTTACACACCTGTGGGCCACAAACAACACCCAGCTTCTGGGAACCTCCAGAGCTCCAGGATGTATATTCAAAAAGTTTCTGATAGCTGGAACACAACAGATCACAATTATGAAACTATAGAACCTGTCTGTTCTTACACATAACAATTTTAAATCTATTGCACTAAATTCATATCTGACACACATAGGGGTGGGACAAAATATCGATACAGCGATATATCGTCGTCCCTCCTCGTGCCATATGAGTATTGATTCGCTGGCGCCAAATATCGATACTTTAATTAATATAACAAGGCACTCTAAACCCTGCCAGATTCCCCTGCCAGCTGCCATTTCCCCAGCGTTACTACTTAATGACTCCACACGGTGGCGTTTATCACACGAATGAGGGAGACTTGAGCAGAAATGAATTGGCCGAAGAAGAGTTTGTACAGGTATAATGGAGGACAGCAACGCTACCGTAAGAGAACCGCGGCTCTACTACGCGGCTCTATGGCGAGCCGGCGGCCGGCAGCCGGCAGCCCTATGGAATACACAGGCAACACCACAAACATTGTATTTTTCAGTTATAGATATTGTAGGGATGCAGAGCCGGTCGCAAGTACGGGATTGTTGTGCTGCAATGCATTATGGGAGTTCGGGGTTTTATTAATGTTTTTGGTACCATGAGTGAGAAGGGTAGCAGGGGTTGATGGCTACCTGCCACTGTTAATGTATTGGTATTCTACTGTAGGTGCAAATAAAACCATTTGCAATGGGGCACTAAAGACAAAAGCTCTGACATAAGCATCTTCCTTCCATGCCGCTCATTACATGATGCACTGTTATACGACTGTCTTGCGATATATCGATTATCGCTGTATCGTGATATATCGGTATCGTGAGCCACGTATCGCGTATCGTATCGTGAGGTACCCTGCGACTCCCACCCCTAGACCTACACAGTTCATTTTTACATTCTTATTTTTAGCTCTGGATCCTGCACAAGTATATAGGCAAATTCAATGTCTTAGTGTCTACTTTTTTGTTTTGTTTCTCTAGTGTTGCAAATAGTGAGCTGATTGGTTCTTCTTGTCCAAAACATTTCATTGCATAGTTGACTATGTGTTACCCTGCATATGACAGATAAACAAATCTAAATTCAGAAAATGTGATGACTATGACATGAAACAAACCTTAAATTCTCTTCTCTGTCCCACAACACATCATGCAAGGCGTCCCCATCATTCAAAATCCCCAACTGCTCAAACATAGCTTTTGTTGTTAAATTCTATACATACATATGTCAAATGTAAACACCCTATTCTGCTTATTGTATTCACTTTACAGTTTGACGCCATGTCTTCCTTTGTGTTATTACAGTCATGATCGGCAATAACACAATCAAAAGAAGACAGCACAGGTGGTTGAGTTAATGTGCCATATGGTGGAATTTAACATGCATTTATTGTGTTTGGCTTCAGCTGATAATGACGAATATTAAATGAAAATCAATTACGTTTGGACAGTTAAATTGTCTCGGTGTTTATGACCTCACTCTTTGTGCTTTTACACCTGCCACAATGTGTGGAGATAATTGGTCTCAATGGAGAGGGTAAATTGCCTCTGCAATTCCAGTGTTTTACTCCACTTAGTGACACGCTGAAGTGTGTAAAAGAGTGTGGAGCTTCACGGTATTTCAGAAATAGCAGGTTGCATTGATGGGATGGGATGAATTGTGTCTAAAATAGCAATACACTGAAAGTCATATATAAATTTTGAGTATTTATCTTAAAATAAACTTCAGCTGTTTATTATTTTGGCTCAAAATTCTGCAGTTATTTGAAATCAACATGAGATCCTCTTCTAGTGAAATTCACGGTTTTAAACATGTTACATCACTCTACGGTGTTTTTTAAATGCTGGAAGACACACATGAGCACCATGGCTGAACATTTCCATCTTCAAGCTGCAGGGTATCAATGACAGTCTCAAAAATACAGACTTACAGAACAAACCTAAAGAATCAATCCCGTCAACTTACTTATGATGCAATTAAACCAAAGTTGCACCTTTTATTGTGTAGTATAGAGTAGTTTTGCAGTTTTTGAGAGCAGTCCAAGGTAAGCTGGTGCCCGTACTAAATGACATTATCAAAATATTCATCCATCCATTCATTTTCTTTTGCTTAGCCGGAGTCAGGTAGCAGACCTAGCAGGGCATTCCATCCTTCTCCCAAGCAGTGTTTTCCACTTCCTCCTGGGGGATTCTGAGGCATTCCCAGGCCAGATGAGATATGTAATCCCTCCAGTGAGTTCTGGATCTGCCCCGGGGTTTACTCTCGGTTGTACATGCCTAGACAACCCCTGAAAAAAGGCGCCAAGAAGGCAATCCTAATCAGATGCCATCTCAGCTGCCTCAAACAAGCAGTGACTCTACTGAGCTCCTCACCTTCGCTAAGGCTGAGCTCAGCCACCCTACGGAGGAAACTCATTTCGGCCGCTTGTATCCGCAATCTAATTCATGCCGTCACTACCCAGTGCTCATGTAGTTAAGGGTTGGCGCAAAGGCAGACTGGTAAATGGATACCCAAGATAACCTTTCGTTATCTGGCTTCATTAAACCGAAAAACCGCAGACATGCAAAGCGGTCATACAAAACTGGTTATCAACTCAGTAGGTTAATCAAGGGTTGCGTTCACATAACAGGGGCGGCGTTGGCATCACATGATCAAAAGGTGTGGAACTGAATATTTCTCACACAAAAAAAGTAATTACAAAACTGTAATATACAAATATAATACTGACTAAAAGTAACGCAGCTGCTGCAGTCAAAGCCAAGAAACACTATTAAGCTTGTCAATATCACTTCTCCATCATTACAAATAGATCTGCAATTGTGTACAAGTTGCTTAGATGTAAGTTTCTTCTTCAAGGTTCAAGATTCAGTTTATTTAATATTATGCATCACACTTTAGAATGAAATTACAGATGTGGTCCATTTATGTTATGTCTTTCAGCTGCAACCCTGGTATTGTAAAGCAAGTAAAAACAAATATAAAAGCATATGTTTTAACCAATAAGTAGACTTTCTGCAAATCTTATAAAATGATCCACAAGTAGGCTATCACAGATATTGTTTTAATCAGTTTCTGTTTTAGGATTATATTGTCATACAAAGGAATTTAGAACAATTAAATGGCTTTGAAATCACCTTCCTGTCTCTCTCTCTCTCTATTTATACACTGAGCTATACGGGATTTTCCAGGAATGATGATGCCATTTTCCGAGAGAATATATATGAGAGAATATATTGCAACTTTAAGAAAACACATTAAACTGTGTCACTGCAGATATTCAGTTTACAATGATGCGACTTTGCATATGTCAATAAAGCTGGTAGTCCTGTAATTTAGTATTGCACTTCCATAAAGTCTAAAATAACATGAAATAACCAACAATATCAAACCAGCATAGACTGAATTATGATTGTAAGCTTTATAGAGTGAGACAATCTCCAAAAAATGAGATCCTAGGTTTGAATAGCGTCCTTCATTAGATTCCCTTGCCACCCAAATGCCCAGAGCTCCACTTTGTAATTCAAGCTTTCTGTTAAAGATAACAAGAAAAATGACTTTGATGACGTTATTATGGTTATTCTATTCTGGAGGAAATTTTGCCAACCTCAAGTGAGTTCTGATAATATCTCTGCAGTAGCACCCCAGTCATCATCATGAGTCAATCTGTCTGTAATGTCACTATAAGAAGCCTTTTGTAAACATGTGATTCCCTACGAGCCCCTAAGCATGGCATAGAAGCACCATGTTGTCACTGATAGACACCGTCTAGTTCAGATCAGATGGTGCCAAAATATCACAAGTTTGACCGTTTTAAATCCACATCATAATTCTCCAGCCTTGTGGTCTTCCCATTCATTCATTCAGCCTGTATCAAGCCATGTAATGTATTTTTGTAACAGAATCTCCCTGTTGACTCACCACAGCATGTGAGCACCACAACAATAATGAATTAAAATGAGTGCAGCAGTTCCATCTTAAGGTCACCAGCAGGTACTACAACAAGAAGCACAACATCCTCCACTCTTCGCTCTATTTGTAAGCCTCTCGTGTACAGACGCTCTTTTTCTGATGCTTACGGAATTGAAACAAGAGGATATTCACTGTATGTATGCAAGGCATCTGCAGGACAGTGGAATGAGAGAGAAAAATATGCATTATCTGCATAAGTAAGCTCCATCAGTGGGACAATTGGGGGACTTGTACTTGGAGGAATTTAAAAGGTCTGCATGTCATTGACCAGAGGGTTCCTTCACGCTGTGCGCCAAGTTTGTTTGTTGCAAATGTGCAAATGGAGATTTTTTTTTTCTTACATTGTGACCAGCGGCATTATTTTCAGGCACACGTCTTTCCTGCATGAAAAGCAGGAAAGCACGTGTACTCATGCATAGACGCACAACTACAGGCACAAAACAGTTTTGGGGTGGGATGTTTAAACCTCTCTTGGCATCTAATCAGACCGAGTTTCCCATGAAGTTTTCTGTGGCGCAAAAGTGACTTGAACTGATTGCAGGGGGATAAGTGGCCTGAGCAAACAGCACTTCCACTGTAACAAGGGAGTGGAGAGAGCAATTAGTCCCCGTCTTGAGATCTGCAATTCCATAACTTTAGATAAACCTTCTTGATTACCCCATAAAACTGGCCTTTCCTGAATGGCATGTCACTGAGGAGAAATGGGGCCATGTAAAGTGCAAGGCTGGCAAAAGTCCTGGAGTTCAGCAAGTCAGAACATAGCGCCACGGGAACCATGTAAATCATCTATATTATACGTTGTGACATATTACATTGTGACAGGGATGGGTCTAAAAGCATAACAAATGAACACACAAAATGCAATTAAGTACAAACAACGATGGCACGCTACTGGCAAGTAGAAGGCGTTGTCAGTCGAAGCAAAGATGAGCACATCTCTTAAGTGATGATACTGAACTTTATGCCAATCCAGGCTGCTGAACTTCATAACGCCCTCTCAATGGGGCTACAGTAGATGAACACATCACAGCTGCATGAAACAAACTGCTGAGAAAACGTCTTTCTTCCTTTTCCTCTCCATCTACACCAAACTGATTTGTGCGAGCTCGCTTTTGATTCATGATCCACAGGCTTCTCTTCCTGTTGAAACTGGCAGCTGAACTGCAGCGGAGAAGGCAGAGGGGAGTTACAGTTACAGTAGACTACAGTGCATCCCAACAGCTGATGGCTTCACGGCTCACAAAAGACAACTTCTGCACTTGGACGAGGACGCCAGCTACACCAAAGTACAGTGCTGCCCACTGGAGAGAAGTTTGATCTAACTTGGAGTCTAGGAGACTTCCACAAATACACAAGGTGCCTGGTAAAAACTGTCTAGAATAGGAATAGAGTTCAAATGACAGATACAACACCTTACGGGACATTACGATAGATGAGTTGGAAGATTTTCACATTGCAGTGTAGAGTATGATTCTGCAAACTGAGTCAAGTGCATCACAGTGCCGACACCGGACTGCATGCTAAAATGTGCAGAAGTGGAATCTACATAGGATGCAACCAAAACACCCAAGGGTAGGCCCTGGTAAAGTACAGTAAAGGGATTCAAGATGAGGGGGCTGAAGGGATAGAGGGGAGGGAGCAGTGGTGGAGAGATTGAGCGTAACAAGCAAGCACACATAAAGCCTGTCTCATTCTTTTTTTTTTCCTCCCCTCCCTCTCTCTCTGTCTCTCCCTCTCTCACCATTACAGCAGCATTAGAAGCTGAGCTGCTCAACTGTTCCAAGATGTCAGAACTACAAAGCTCCCTTGAATGAGGGAATGTGGGGCCCAGGGCAGCGAGGGAGTCTGGAACAGCTGGCTCAGTCGTGGGGCCTCCTGTTCCCTCGCTCTGCAGCCGCTAGCTAGCCGGGACAAGACAGGGATGTCAGGCTGGGGGGGCGCCGTATGTGTGTGTGTGTGTGTGTGTGTGTGTGTGTGTGTGTGTGTGTGTGTGTGTGTGTGTGTGTGTGTGTGTGTGTG
>OMNN01025316.1:6883-43961 GCA_900302755.1 Chromis chromis
AAATTATTTTATCTTTTTTTTTTTTTTTACAAAAAAGACTAAAACAAAAAAATGTATATTTCATTTTTATTTAGTAGATTAAGCCATTAAATTCAATATATTTTATAGTGTAAATAAAAGTTTTTACAACAAAAAATGTTGAATAAATGGCTTTTCATCATTGTATAATATAAGTATTGATAATCTGTCAGAATACATATTTTTATTATTATTAATTATTTATTTAATTTTATCTAAAATTATAGATCATTTCGTTATTTTCACATGTGTAATTATTCTTCATTAAATATTAAAAAGCAGGGGGCGCTCCGATAGCCTAATGGTTATGTCGCGTGACCCACATGCAGAGACGTAGAGGCTGACCCGGGTTCGAGTCCGACCTCAGGCATTTACCGCATGTCCTTCCCCACTCTCTCCTGTTTCCGACTCTATCCACAGTCCTATCGAATAAAGGCGAAAAGCCAAAAATTAACCTATAAAAAAATAATAAATATTAAAAAGCAAACAAAAAATACACACAATCCCATTTAAAATTAGGACTAGGAAATTAATATTTTACTTTATTTTAAGTTACTGTATTTTTATGATTTGGTTATTTTTTGTTGTTTGCAGAGTATACTAAATAGCCTCTTTCAATGTCACATAACTTTATTATGTGGAAAAATAACATGCATTCAGTACTATGTTGTAGCTGGTTTCTTACAATGAATTATATTCGATGGATTGATGTTTAACATCTCAGTCTGAAAACCAACTGGTAGCTGCAGCAGCGAAATAAATGTAGTGGAGTATAATATTTCTCTGTGACATGTAGCAGAGTGGAAAATATTAGTATAAAGTGGCATTAATAGGAAAGTAAAGTACCTCAAAGTAATACTTTAATAATACTTTGTTATGCAAGTCATCGTGAATGGATGAATGAAGGAGGGAGTGTTTCAGGATCCGCTCGGTTCTTCCATTTACCTGGCGTGTCAAATTTGGATTAAATGCAGTGAGGCATATAGGTATTACATTTCTCCGTTTTGAATTCCTCGCTGGGTAAATTGTCTCTTCTTCTTAATTATTCCTGCAAAACGCAGATTCGTGTGTAAATATGCATTAGACTGGGGAGAGAATTAAAAGAAAACATCAGTATGGATTTTTGAGCCATCACATCACTGAATAGTAATGACTTTTCTTTGAAAGTGGCTCTGTTTAATATGCAGGTGTAATGATGGTTGCTATCAGCTCTGCTCTATTGTATGTCCTTAGAAAATCACTGCCAATATGTTATTTGTGCTGCCTCCAGGCTGATGTGCAGCAGGGGGACCAACACAATATTAGGCAGGTGGTCATAACGTTATGCCAGATTGGTGTATATTCATTTATACTTCATCCATTAATCATGTGACCAACAAATAAATCACTTTTTCCAGGTTATGACAAAAAGATAAAATAAGTACATACAGTTGGGTCTTAAAGTGTCTTTTTTAATGTAAACCTGGAAATAATCAGAATATGTGAGGATTTTGAAAAAAATCAGAAATCAAAGTGATTAGATCAGTGGCAGTGACCCTGTTAACTCCTTTGTACAAAGCTCAGATTTCCTTGAGTTGTATCCTTCCGTTAAAGCAGCATTCATGGATTCCATCAACCCATCAGAGGCTTATTCAACTAAATCAACCTGCAGCAAATTGTTCACCTGTTAGAAAAATGTCTGTGCCCAGAACATTACTCATTAAGTAGCATTGTGATAGTGGGAAACGTGGTATTGGAAGTAACTGAACGGGACAGAAAGTAGATTGTTATTCTGAACAAAGAGGAGCTTTCTTAGCATCGAATCATGACTGGACTAGAAGCTCTAAGTGAAAGTGAGCATACCATCAGAAGATCAATTTTGTTCACGGACAGATAGAAAAGCAGCTTCATCACAGATACAGAAGTCACTGAATAGGGAACACAAACCTCCAATCAGCAGAAGTCCTGTCATAAGAGGCCTGTCTTGTTGTGGTCTTAGAAGGAAGAAGAGCATCTCTAAACCACTTCTCAGGAGGAGAAACGAGGCTCAGCTCGGGTGATGCTGCTGTTAAAGCAAAAGGAGGCAAATGGATACTGAGAGAGTCTGACAGTAATGGATGTTTTTCAGAGGTTCAATGTTTCACTGCTGAGATCATCATTTTTTAAAACAATGTAAGTAAACTGAAAGCTTTTGGAGCCTACTGCACGTAGACTGCCAAACATATGATCTTTTCAATATTCTCCTGTAACTCATCATGTTCCAGATGTGACGAGTCGATGCCAGTGTTGTCTGACTCACAGGATGTTGACTGTGGGTATAGGCCTGTGTCTTTCACCTACTTTTCTGCAATGTCACCATTTTTAAAATCCCCTCAGCAATGGAAAACAACCTATAGAATATTAACCTAATGCACTGAAAATCATAGGTTTTAGGTTTTGTCGAGGATTTAGATCAAACAATAAGACAGACCTGTTTTGTTCTTTCTGTGAATTAGTCATTTTATTGATAATGCTTGCCTCCTGGCATGCAAATGTTCCACCAAAACACTTCCCTTTGTCACTATTTTGCAGGGTTTACATCCTGGGCTTCACCCCCGCGATTGTGATTTGTTTAAAGAAATATGAACAATTTAGAGCTTTATTTCCCCCTTTAGCAAAAAATAAATAAAAAAAAAAAGCAGTCAGACCATTCCCCTTCACTAACACAGTAATGTGGAGTTTGCATCGGAAAAAATGTTTCAAAATGTTCACCCATTTTAGTAATTTGTGAAAAGTTTTTGTTCAGGTTTGGCCTTTCAGTGTTAAACTTCATACAAATCCTTGAGATATTTCAGATGTGGACGACCTGACTGGCAGACTGACTAATCCACAGAGAGACTATCACGGCTAAAAAGTGGTTACTGTTACATTTATCATCATTTAGGAAAATGTGTCAAGATTATAGATTTTAGGTCACATTGTTCAGCTCTAGTTGCTTTTTCCTCGCAGGTATTAACAGCCAGTTTACCACCAGCAAGCCCACATCAGATTAAATCCGACCGGGGACCCCGTTGACAGGATGTGGACTGCCGGTGATTATGTGGAGCAGAAATTCATGACTCTCTACAGGCTCACTGAAGTGCAGACGCATCATATCATCCTGCAGATAAATTCCCAATAAATGAGCGAATGCTGACAAGAAACCTCTCCACATTATGCGGCGGACCCGTAGGACCCCATCAAGGACCCCTGGGGGGTCTCACACACTTTGGGAACCAGTTCTTCTTCTTCTTCTTCAAGCCACTGCTCCCATAAAAAGAGATAAAAGAAACTTGTGAAGCAGCGTCTGTCTTTGAAAGAAAGTCTGTTTTTAAGTCAGTGGAGTTTTGAACTGGGTCATGCTGTCATTGGCAGCTCCGTCTCAGGGTTTGGTCCTCTGTGCAGCTCACAGCCCTCCTCTGTCCACTTATGAGGGATGCCACTGCAAACTGGGTTAGCTCACTATATGCTACATACTATATACATTTATAGGAAATGTAATCTGTTCTGAGCTCATATGGCACAGGTGAGTATTTGACAGAGGTGTCCTTGTGTATCGCTGTGTCCCAGGTTTCATGTAACTGAGTTCTTTTTTTAAAAACACACTGATTCATGTACAGTTTAGACGCTGGTGGGTTTCACTTGAGGTGTTTTATTTTAAGGGACTTTATACTTTATTTATGCACATGGTGGCTGATGATGTTTAAAATCTGCCTCCAAAATGTAAAGTTTTCAGTAAATATAGTAAACAGCCATATTCTACTCAATGATGCTGTGTAGATTTGCAATCAGGGAAAAATGTTGGGGTTTTTTTTCTCAAGCTATGGAGGCCCATATAATCTTTCCAAGAAGTCTCTTAATCTAAATGACAACACACTGTAGCTGCCCTCCAGATGTATTTTTTGATCTGACTACCTTCATTTATTTGATACGTATACATTGGTTCAACAGTGAAAAAAGCTGTAAATTAGACATTCTAAAAGGGACAATTTTTATCTATTGTATCCATCCAGTAGTTGAAAGGGCAGCTGAGATTTGAATTTAATAGCATCCATCCATCCATCCATTGTCTTCCGCTTATTTGGGGCCGGGTCATGGGGGCAGCAGTCTAAGCAGAGAGGCCCAGACTTCCCTCACCCCAGACACCTCCTCCAGCTCTTGCGGTGGGACCCCGAGGCGTTCCCAGGCCAGCCGAGAGACATAGTCCCTCCAGAGTGTCTTAGGTCTACCCCGACGCCTCCTCGCGGTGGGACATGCCCGGAACACCTCCCCAGGGAGGCATCCCGAAGGCATCCGGAACAGATGTCCAAGCCACCTCAACTGGTTCCTCTCGACGTGGAGAAGTAGCGGCTCTACTCTGAGCTCCTCCCTGGTGACTGAGCTCCTCACCCTATCTCGTAGGGTGCGCCCAGCCACCCTGCGGAGGAAACTCATTTCGGCCGCTTGTATCCGTAATTGTAATTTAATAGCATATTTTATAAAATAAACAGTACACAACATATTTACATTTTAGGCATTTACTAAAACTAATGACACTTCCCTGATAATAAAATAATAAATAACAAGGGGCCCTAATGATAGATGTTGAAATTATCATTAAGAAAATGGGAAATTGTATAGCTGTAGCTATTTATAAAAAAAAAAACACTATTAAATAATTTATGCCATTCGGAGTATTGTTCAGTCATATCATCTGCTGCACAAAATATAGACCTTAAAAGATTTCAGCTAGTCCAGAACAACACAACAGATTAGTTTAAAAACGCCCAACCCAGCATTACTGATCTATACAACAGACTGCCCTGGTCGGCTGAAGAAACTCAACTTATTTATCAGTTACACCCCATTTATTTTCCCGACTGATTGCAATATCAAACCAAATATGTAATTATCCCAATCGTTTTTTAAGCAACTATAATTTAGTAATTTATCACCCCATGAGTATTTCTCTCAGTGCCTCGTCAGAATGAAACAGAAAACAGTTCTCAGTTCGACTGACTGAAAACACTTAAAGGAGCTTGGATTGCTGCTGTTTATTGCTTTATTGTACAAAAAAAGAAGTCATCTTTGGGGTTTACATGCAAAGGTATCATGAATGTTAATAACATTTTCAGAAAGCCTGCAAAATAAAATGTAAATGTATATGTGTTTCCATCCACTACTGTTATGTAAATGTTAAGAGCTGGTTCATCGAGATGGCATGTAACCTAGACATAGCCTTGTATAGCCCAAGTGTGTTTGTATTCTTGGCACAAAGTGAGACATGTTTCCAGTGGACCCTGCCTGGGTCGCCCCTTGTCATCCATCCTGTTTGTGATATTCATGGACAGGATCTCAGGTGTAGCTGGGGTGAGGAAGGTAATTAAAAGAGCGGCAGTCAAACTTTAAACGAAGGAAAGCGAACCATGAATGTATTCATGTGATGGGAAGCTTGGTAACAGAGAACACATTGGACAATGAAAATGAAGAGCTTTGAATAATTAATATTTCAGCTGCTCTTAGAAGAGTTCTGAACAAAAACCGCTGGATGGAAACACAACTGATGTTTTTCTGAACCTGCATCAAAGTCTCTAGGAGGAGGTCAGGGTGGATGGTGGGCGTACAAAGCACTCGACTCTCACACCAGAGACTGGGCTTCACATCTAGAGTCCAATCTGTGGTTTTAGGCACTTTGGTTAAATTAAATTAAAGGTGGTGGCTTTGGTTTAATGTTAAAAAGATGTTGAGTCTCAAGTCAGTGAGGACTTTTTCTTAAACCAAGTCCAGGATGTAACTCTTCACCAAGAGCTGCCAGTGTCTAAACAGAACCATTAATCAATTTATATTTTATTCATATGTAAATTTTATTATTTAATTATTTTCTCCCTATGGTGATAGAAAACATAATCTGATTACTGATTCCTACAGTTGCAATTTAGTCATATACTTTTTTCTCTCTCTAGGAGATTAGGTTGGGACAAACACTGTACCTTAAATTGTATTTTTGAGGACTTGGCTTATTTAGATTTACAATTATTACTTTATTAAAGGTGGGGAACAAACATGGTCATTGTTAAAAGAAAAGGCTAAAAACTGGAAGTGAAGAATGCCTTTGGCCTATCCCTCCACCCTGACCTCCTCCCTCCTTTGCTCCTAAAGGACTAGAGTCATAATTTCTATTGCCACTGGAGGCTTTATCAGGTACAGATAGGTCATGTTAAGCCATTTAATGGAACAACAACAAGTAGCGTCTTGATGATTTTGCCTTCTTTGTCATATAGACTTGGATTCTGAATAAACATTTTCAGGCAGATCATTAATACCTTTACTAAACAGGCAGTTCTACTGTTTGTGAACTTTAATGTTTTAAATCCAAGTGTTAATGAGTCTTTTCCTCCAGATCTTTGGGGATCACCTAAGCTCTCTGTGATCCATCTCTTTCACTTTGAACCTGTCAAAGAGACAAATTGCAGCTCCTCGGGGTGAGAAGCAGGTGGTAAATGTAGAAGTAACCTCCGACCCCATTTCAGCCCACTTTCCCATCGCCTTGGACAACTCATTGACTTTAGCAACTTCTTCCTGCTGCATCATGAAAGGCCGGCAGCGTGAACACCTGGATGAGGGAATTCAGTAAGCGGTTAACACCATCCCTTTACTGTAGAAAACTACCCTCGCAATGCCCAGGAGGAACTGGATGGGCTATTTATACATATGGAAGCGCATCCTAAAAAGGAGGAGATAATGGCCAGAAAAATCACAAGAGTCCCTGAGCAGCCAGGAAACATTTTTCCCTCCATCAACAAATTAAACTTCACAGCCCTTTGTTCTGCAGGAAATTAGTGAAGCATTATATTGTGTTCTGGTTTTGTTTCCAAACTTTTTCATCCACTTTGGAGAAGAACTGCAGAAACTACATTCAGGTTCTTCTTAGGAGGTCGTACTACTCCTGTAATAGCTACGCTGGTTCATAGCACAAAACTATTTATATTCAGCAGGACAATTTTTACAGGCTGTTTTTGTTGTGCGTACAAAACATTCAGAACTTTATGGTTAGCATCCAAGCCATAATATTTCCCTAAACTTAACCATGTAGCATCTGGAAGGAGAAATTAACCAAGCAGTTTTCTAACATAATCTTGAACTAACAAAGACTGAAATCAGAAACAGAAAAGGCAACAAATGGTTCGACACGGGACTCAAATTCTCCTGGATGAAAGTCCTGCGTTTGGTTAATGCCATCACGCCTACTGCAACCCAGCCTCCTAATATGTGGATAATGTTGGTCTTTTTATGTGCAAAGAAACCAAAAAAAATTTTGACCGTGTTATCATGTCCATATGGGGTTTTTTTTATTCACAAGGACACATATCAGCCTTAGAAGCGCTCGGCTGAGAATTGAAATTTAAGCTTCTAATGATATAGCTTTGATGCACATTTATTTATGACTTTATTCATTACCAGAAAGGGACTTAAAAAAAACAACTATGGATAAAATTTGTTGGACCAACCAAGACTTCTACATTTCAGTAGTATTTGTGACACCATTCAGAGCTGCAAAAACTCCCTTAACCTGAAACAACACAAAATATTCTGTTAACTTGTGAAATTTGCTGCTGGTACATTTTCTTAAAACAAGCAGAACAATGATTCCATTCCAGGATATTATCTAACCTTTAAGCTTATGAAACTGGTTAATCTGGTAAAAAATTGAATTTATGTCTGTGTAGCTTCACATTAACAATGAACTGTTCAAGGTAAAGATGCTTGAAGCTAGATTATTATGCTCTGCACCTCAATAGCCAGCTGAAACAATCGATTGAATACCTCACTGAGACAAATGGAGACCACTTACCTTCAAGCAAGCTTAATAATTGAGTGCATTTGCCACCGGTCAAGACTGTCAGTTTTTGATGATAAAAAATAGGATTTTATCACCTTGAAATAACAAGTCATGATGTTCCTTTTATGCAGCATGGGTCATGGGATATTAGTCATACATGTGAGGCTAGACAATACGCAGAGTGATGTGTAAACATACTCATAGTAATAACAGTGTAAATCCAAACTAA
This sequence comes from Chromis chromis, assembly GCA_900302755.1. Classification (NCBI taxonomy): domain Eukaryota; kingdom Metazoa; phylum Chordata; class Actinopteri; family Pomacentridae; genus Chromis; species Chromis chromis. Next base: position 14,947 of record OMNN01025316.1, read on the forward strand.
TAGCAGCTGATCAAAGTGTTCAAATAACTAACAGCCAAGTTTATTTCTGAATTCTTAATTAGAGAAACTGAAAGTTCAGGACTCAACCTGATGACAGAGGCAGTTTAACAAAAAATGTAACTGCAGCTGTGTGTGGCAGCTCACCTGTCTGAGGTGAACAAAAGTACAAAGTGTGACCTGCTGTTATATCCTGAAAAATCCTTCCTCCATGAAGTACACAATGAGCAGAATACTCTCTTTGGGGATGCTTATGGATCCTGCTGCTGTCTGATGCTGCAGGTATTTAATCAACTCAGAGGAAATAGTCCTCAACAGCTGGAAGCAACAAACTTCAGCTCCTGTTAGTGTCTTGTAGAGAAAAGAATCTCAGGTTACATTACTGTTTTCATCGCAGTAAAGTTTTATTATTATGGACATTTCATTTTATTTTGTAACCCAATAGATTAAAAAGCAAAGTGAGTAAGAAACAACTCAAAGTGTCTTTGTTTGTGCCTGCCTAACCATTAATGTGAAACGTTACTAGGTCCAGCCTGGTAAGATTGCCGGCACAACTTTTATAATAAAGTGACCAGGGTGCCCATCAGACATGATCAAGGAAACATATGTGAAAGGGGCTAATCAGTGACAAATGTGTATTAGAAAGTCTGAGGACATTTTAATGTTTGCTTTACTTAATTTTACTTTAATAAAGTTAATTTTGAAAAATAAAGCTGAATGAAGGCCTGTTTTTTTCCAGCCTCACAGCCACTATTAGTATCACACCTTCAAATCCTGTTCCTGACCTTTAGCTCTGTCTTCCTCTGTAATTTCCTGCCTCTCTCTCTTTCTCTACTACCTACCCCACTATCTAATAAAACTGCTATAAAGCTATAAAAATAGATTCGGGCAGCATCCCTAGAGTTGGAGTAAACTCTCCCTGGCCTCCAGTCTGTTTTTATAATTGAATTATTAAACTGAGCAGCATTTAAAAACTCAAAAATGCAGCATAAACATTTCCCCTAGCAATTGCTGGCAATTTGAATAAACCCTTTTATGAGATAACTGAGGAGTCTTTGTAGCATCGTTGGTAAGCAGGAGCTGTAGTGGCCATTAACAGATCTACTCCGCAGCCAATCACAGTCACTTGTGCACCCACACACTCACACAAAACCATGGAAAAAGCACAAACACATCTCAGGGCTGCACACAAACACACACAGCTGCAACCTGCTGACTCACAATCATACTGTTGTTTTACCACATTGTGACAGAACCAAGATTCAAGAAATCTTTTTTTGTCAGCAATATGGCCTAAATGCTTCAAAGCCGTCTCTGTGGTGTAATATTATGATTTTAATAGTTACATAATTGAATAATTTCATCATTCTGTTCTTAATTTATTATATTTTGCTGAAAAAAACCTACATTTGTTTATACCAATCTCATACAAGCCTTTATGTTGCATTATTCTGTCGCTATTTTTAATAGTGTAAATGTGCCCATGTAGCCCCTCCAACCTGTGGAATTAACCATCACTGTGCATAAATCCACCTGGTATAATTTTGCTATTTGACTTTTTCACTGCCAGCTGAATTGGCATGATTGAGGTTAAGTGTTCTGGCAAAGTGAGTCGGCTCTGGCCCACTAATAGTTGGCAGATCTGGCTGGGTTTTCCACAGTGGATTTGAGCCACTTAAGAATGAAAACTGGCAAATTTAGCCACATTCGGACCGACTATGGGCCATGTGTGGTGCCCTGAATTTGGGAAAGAGACAGACCTGGTCATTTATAGTGTTCCTGGGTCAAGTTATCTCTTCTTTTCTGCCAGATTTTGGTCAAACCACTTTGGCTACACAAGCTTTTCTCTTGTTGCTTTTTCTACACTTTCTAATATAATGTTGTGAAATAAAGGCAGTGAGGGAGGAGGGGGAGGAAGAGAACATGCCAGGAGGAGAGGATACAGTCCGGACAGACACCTCTCCTCTGCTCTGCTTTCCCCGCCTCATTTTCCTTCTCCCAATAGGCAGAGATCCAGGAATAGGAAGTGTAGGTAAGGTGGGGGAGTGGCCTGCTAGAGTCTCTCTGTGGGACCATGCGGCCAGCTCAGATGAGTTTGTGTTGTAAGGTACTGGGTTGGCTTGTTTTTTTCCGTTTGTTCTCCTGTTTTGGTTGCCTTCTTGTAGGAAATGTTAGACGAGGCAGTTAAATGTAGCCAGTGGGTTAGGGTGGTTAGACCTTCAGTACCCTCTATACTTTCTACCTCCTACCCGAACCAGGGTTGTATCCCCACACCCCGCTTTTATTGGTGCAGTTGGTGAGAGGCAGGTAACTCTGGGACGCCAGAGTTCACCGCTTAGCCTCCTGGAGGTGTCGTGGGACTAAGTAGGCGAAACACCATTGAAGGGAGGTTTCCACCTGATGACCCCCAGAGACGTGTTAGGAATCACCGCTCACTGGTAGGTATAGAGACAGGAATAGGGATCCTAGGTCCTTCATTGAGTATGAATCCTTTTTTTTTTTTTTAGCACAAGTGTCTTGTGTTTAACTTTAAGCAACATATTCACAGCAGTAACCATCTGAGGAAATCAGTGTGTTTCCACTCCAGGGAAAAGGTTCTAAATTTTAGTTCAGAGGAGATTATTTTGTTTCCCCAAAAAGTCCATGCTCAAGCAACAAATGGCAACTTTTTACCATCAGTTTTTGTTTTTATTTGCTACTTGGTTAGGTTTAGGTACCAAAACTACTAGGTTCCCTGTAAAGGAACAACAGTGAGCAAATCACTGCCTTTTGTAAAAAGTTTGCAAAGGCGTCTATGTTAACACTGGCTACTAACTTTGGGTCTTCTCTGCAGTTATCTCTGGCTGCTGAGCTACAACTCTGTGATCTGCAGTCACTTACCTCACTGATCTCCAAAGAGTTTATTGTTCTCTTATTATTGTTTGTCTGTTCTCCATCTCCTGTCCTATTCTCTTAACCCTTACCACTACCCTAACCAGTTGGTTAGGGTGATGGTAAGCAAATGACCGCTCTCCCTGAGCCTGGTTCTGCCAAAAGTTTTTTCTGTCCCTACCAATAAAGTTTTTTTTCTTTCCCACTATCGTCAAGCGTTTTCTCAAAGGCAATCCAAAGGAAAATTCAAATTTGTTGGATTTCTCTGTATAAATTTTGTAAGTTATTTATCTTACTATGTGAAGTGCCTTGATATGACATAAGTTGTGAATTGGTGCTATGAAAATAAAATTGAACTGAATATTGTATGAACAGTTGATGTTTGGAACTCCACACAAAGCGATCTGCTGTATGAAGTATGAAGTGATCCAAACTGAGTGAGTTAGAACTGCTTTAGTTTCAGCTCACCGTTAATGTCGCACACAATAGAATCTTAAGCTCTGGGATTGTTTGTATTTAAATGCACCATGGCAGTTGTAGTTAACTTCTCCGTCAGTTAGTACGTCAATTAGTAGCCTGTGATTTAAAAAAAATAAAAGAACTAGATATTTATCCTGTTGATTAAACCTGTCACCAGGGAAGACTTTTATTTCCAGACGCTGGGTACCTGGAATAACTCCTGCTATTCACAACGCCTCCGCAAGTCCCAGTTTCCCAGAGACAATACCAGGGAGGTGACCTTGGTGTCCTTAGTGGTAGCTCCAGCGCCCTGCATCGTGGTGAGATGTATGAGTGATGAGCTCTAATGTGCTCTGTTTTTTTTTTCTATTTGTAGGGTGAGCAAAAAAAGGGAGCCGTTGCTTTACCCCTGCTCCTTCTCCTCTCTATTTTCAAGGTTTCAAAACTCAGGAGAAAAATCCTTCAGCTCAGATGTCCATCTGATGAATTTTATCTGCTGGGCTGAAAGCCTTTATTCTCCCTGACAGAGACTCTATCTGCTGAGCAGTTTCACAACAGGGCTGCAGCATGTGACTGGGTTTCAGAGCACCGCTTGGCTGTATGGCATGCATAGGTGCAGAGAGTTAGGTGAATAATGCATCAGAGGAAAAGGTCTCCATGAAAGTTGTGCATTTCAAAAACATCTGCAGTTTGTTGTGGAGTGCTGAGGAGCCTGCAGGGATCCCGAGGAAACGCTGCAAAACGCACAAGGATCAATTATGTTCATCTGCAAAGATTAAATGAGTAGATTCGAGTTCTCACAGATCGTAAAAGTCGAGATGAAAGGCAGGCGGCAGATGAGGAAAAATAGGGTTTTCTCTGATGTATACATGCAGTGTATCCCCTAGGCAACGGGTGGTCTGGAGAGCAATGTGATGCATGACAATGACGGTTTTGAAATTCTACACGGCGTACTGGTGCTTTGTTCGTGCATTTAGTTTTAATCTTAGCAGGTCAGTGCAGGGTCAGCTTACAGCAAACATCTAACAGGTTTTGAGCTGATTATGTGTTGTATTAGAGAGCAGATGTCACTTATGGTTTTATAGCCGGTTCTGAGAAAAGATCTCATCAGTGGGAGCGTTTCTTAGAATTTCTATTTAAATTTGTCGTGGTGACTTTGGAGCAGGGAAATGATGATTCAAATTATGCACTTGGACATGGATGAGACCGAACTGTGGAGCGTTTGCATGGTGAAATGTTACAGTGTAAAAGGGGGAAATGGCCTTACTTTGATGTGAAGACTCTTGAATTACACATGCAGCAGACAGCAGGGACCATCAGACTGTTGCTCTCAGTCTCCCTTCATGCCCGTTTCCATTTCAAAGTTATCAATTGGTACCATTTTACAGTCGGCTGACAAAGGCGACAGGCAATTATGTAAAAGTTAGCGTGACTAACGTCGTGACAGGCTAACAGGAATGTGAAATAGATGCTTTGGTTTGGCTCGCTGAACATGTAAAAGCCTGTGAAACGACTAAAATCTGTAAATGAGACTCTAGGAGAGGAAGATAACTGCTTCCTCTCCTCATTTCTTTTACTTAGCTGTGCCTCTATGTGGATGTGTGTTAATTAAAAATTTACACCATATTCCCATAAGTAACTGACATTTGCAGCAATACCTTCTTCTACCTTCTGACATGTTTGATACCAAAAAGTTTCCCTCCCCTTTCACGAAAAGAAATTGTTCGAGGATCACTATTAACCTCTATGTCAGAACAATCTGTTGGCAAGTTGTGGCTCAGTATGATTACTTTTGTAGAGCTATAGAGTCAAACCCACAAAGACATGTCAGTTACAGTATCTGTATTGTTATTTGTGCTAGATAGTGCAGGTGGTTTGACAGAATGAGGCTAACTTATGGTCCAACAACTTCACCAACATAAATTGTCCACCATGTGCTACCAGAACAGCAAGTTCTTGAATACTACAGGATGGATGAACACCTTGATTCCAAAAGATATTCCATTATTTGTTGTTTTGACAATGGTGTGGGAGAATGCCATGCAACATGTCAGTCCAAAATCTCCTACAGGTGTTCAGTTGGGTTGGGATCTGGTGACTGTGAAGGCCATAACATATGAACCTCCCTGACATCATCCTTAGGTTTCATGAACAGTGGTTTTGAAGCTCAGTGTGAAGCCTTTGACCATCGCCATCTTGGCAGTATCTGACTCCCCCTAATGCCCAGTTACCCATGTGCCCATCACAGTGGTCACGCCCTCAATTATGTAGAACTTTCAGCCTTAATACAAGTTAAAAGGGTGAGTTATATATTGATTGATATATTTATTTTTTACCCCGTGTCATGCACACAAGCATGCCCAGCCCTCATGGGTTTACAAGACACCAATATACTAGCATTGCAGCAATACAGCCAAAACACTCATTATTCTGCTGCATAGCCCTCAAACAAAATATGTTGCCTTCTATGCCAGGCCTGGCAAAGAAATTCTGCCATGAAAAAGGTTCCCCTTCGAAAACATAACTAAAAAAATTTTTCATGGTGGTCGAACCAAAAGAAATCAGCATAAACGGAGGACATTTTACTGCAAAGTACCTCCCTTATGTCTTCAAACACGGACAGTAAAACATAAAATGAACCTCATTCACCTGAATTACACAGCAAGCACAGTCTGTCCTTCTCTGGAGTAACATTAAACCTCCCAGTCTCTAAGGCCAATAGTAATGAGCGTAACTGTGCACACAGGGATCTCTGTCTTTGGCTTAAATTATACTTCACAAAAGGTTCAATACTATATCTATTCTTTATAAGACGGTAAGTTCGTAAGTAAGTTTTGGTTTATAACAAATGTCAACAGACCACTTTTTCACTAAACATAAGGAACACATTACTTCTAATCTCCTGAATATCACAGAGTAACCTATTCTGAAAAATAAATGATGTATATAAATGTTAACCCCCTATACATTTGTCACAAACAAGGAAATTAGCCATACAGATGCAAACTGTTTTTGCACCAGGCTGTAAACAGGTTTTTTCTGCTGTAAAGTTGGACATTTTAACACAAGGGTCAATGAGGAATGACTCACTTTGGGATTCAGCTTCGAGTGGCCATTTGAGAAACTGCACTTTTTGGCACTTCTTCATTCGCTTCATTTTCCAGCCCTGGAGGTTGCTGGTTGGTTACAAATACATAGCAAGATGCTGAAAATGCCAACCATCTGGAATAACTTAAAACTTTGCAAAAAAAAAAAAAATCCCCCAAAAAACTGCCAATTATGCCAAAAGAAACTGGTAACTTACCTGAAAACTGTGTCTTACCATCTTGGAACTGCTAGATCAACTGTGGCTACAGTAATGATATTATAGGTACATCAACTATTTATATGAACAACTTCATTTCAATGGCAGCACTTTATTTGATGTGATTATTGCACATTTTGTAGTCTTTTCATTTTTGTTTCAGTAAAATGAAACATCCAAGAAGTTTTTGTCCTCGTCTATGTCTCACCATCTTTGCCCCAAAGCTTCAAATATTCTCAAATAATTCTCACTCAAGCTTCGAAGCCCCAAAAATGGTATTCGGGACAGCCCTAGGTGTGTGTGTGTGTGTGTGTGTGTGTGTGTGTGTGTACATGATGATTGATTGTTATTTAATACTTTAGGTCATCTGTAGTTATTCTGCCTCTAAACATGTCACTAGTCGATATAAGAAGTTAGATTTTCAGTTAGGCCGCAGATGAGTGGATCGCTGCTCGGCCATTTCTGCTGTTTCGCCGCTGTAATAATACGCCTGGTGTCACCAGTACAGCAGCAGCTATTTGTCTCCCGACTAATGGTGTTTACAAGCCCCTGATGCACACTTAAATTGTTTTTTAAATCATTGGCCTGTTTTTAGTCTTTAGCAGGTTGCTACCTTATTATGTTTTCTCCGTCTCAACGTGTCGCAGCACTCCAGAGGGATTCGCTATAAGGAGCAATTTCTTCCAAATAACACAGGAGAGCTCTGCTATTATTAAAGTGCCTATCTGCGTGTCCACCTGACTGTCTGTCCGTCCGCCTGCTGCCATCAGTCTGAGATCCCCTTCATGTGTTTAAGGTTGTGCACGTGTCAGTCATGGCAGGGCAAATAGATTGTTTTGCAAAATGCATCTCCATCAGGCGTCCTCAGCAAACCATCCTCTGCATTAATAAGACCGGAAACCAAATGTACATGTCTGATTGACAGCTGTCCACGCTTCCCTATACCTGCGATGCTAACAGATCCACTTATCACCTCGTGTTATTAATCTGAGAGCAACAGCGGTCGACTGCTTCGTGTTATCTTGGTGATTTATTTCGCTGAAGCAGCACGTCTAATCTGATGGCGATGAAACTCGAATTAACCCTTCACATGCTATTTAAGTAATCAACAGGAGAACTCTTAAATGTTTGCAACACGGCCTGCAGGAGTGCTGACAAATAATAGCTGCTATTTTTGTTTAATTGCTTGTAGTGTTATATCTCACTTACCAACATGAAGTAAATATTTCATGATTCTGCAAAACTCAGTAATATATCTCCATTTATTATCTTACATTTTTAATGAACATTTTGTTTAATTGATAGATCCCATGACGCCTGCACACAGCAAACTGTTTTCAGCTGCCTGTACCTGAATAAATCTTTTTTTTTTTTTTTTTTACCATTTTACACTTCTGCCTCAGGACATTTTAGAGGTGTGTTGCTGGTGTCCTTCTAATCTCAGTATGTGGCTATAACATGTCGATATAAAGCTCTTTATTATCTCACAGTAAAGGCATCCCGAGATAAAGAAAAAATAGAGCCATGCAACATTATTTTAAAAAGCTGTCTGATCAACCTGGAGCTCATTTCTGATTCAGTCTGATCTTCAGCTATTAAAAAAAAAAAGAAGACTTGATTTCATTAAGTGTCAGTTTGATTGAATTTTCTGCCACAGCTGTCTCGTGGTCTCAGGCGATTCGGTCTGACAGAGAAATTAAGAGATTAATTTAAGGCTCCGCTGTTGTGGCTAAAATTATAACTCGGCTTCATTTGCAGGATATTTTGATCGTTGCTATCAATCACAATTATTAACTTCATCATTTCAGGCACAGAGTTACACAATCCGTGCTCTCGACTTTTTATCTTCTACAGAGGCTCGTGGAGAAACCTAACAATTTGAAAAACTTTGAAAACGCAATACATTTGGAGACTAGAGACATTGTGAGTTAACCTATGGCCTCAACATTGTGTAATAAGCAACAATGGAAACAGAAATTACAAATACAGACCCTTATAGTGGTGCAGGGCAACTACAAGGATAGTAATAGTTATTATTCTGCATTAGTTAATCAAAGAGGTTCATTTGTATATGCTTGTGTGGTTGTTCTCAATATAAGAAGCTACTCATAAACTGTCAGAATCAGGAACCTTAATAACTTGATTTGTTTCTTTTTGCCTTTTCTTGTGACATTCATCCATTTCTTTAATATGTTATAAATCAGTCAAAAGTCATAAAATCAGTTACTCAACTAAAATGCTTTTCATTTAAAATATTCAGGTATATTCAAAAAAGAATAAATAAACCACAGTAAGACGTGCAATATATAAAGATAATGTAAATGGTGCAAAAGCAAAAGTTGAACTATTTGATTTTCTGTAATCTGATACTGTGAAGAATGGTGAGCGTACGCAGTGCCTCCAGGGGAGAGTAAATACTAAGATTAAGTAAAATGCTTGTTAAATGTTTAGATTTTAACAATGACACTTGAAATTCTGTTCAGCCAATATGAAACTCATGCTTTGCGCAGTTTCACATCAGTGTTCATACACAACCTGAGGCCCTGGTCTGATATTAGTGCAAACAAAGTGACATGGGGACAGTTGCATCAGCACCATGGACCACACTAAAGATCAAACAGGCAAGATTAGGACAGTGTGCAGCTCAAGAGACATTTGTTTCTCTAGGACAGACTGACTGGAGAAACTGATAGATTGCATGGGTTTCTGTGGCAATGACGTCACTAACTGAACGGTAGGTTCCTTCCAGCTCCGTGGTGCCAGACCCCATTGGACATGAGTCCCATTTTAAGTTGTTTCAAGAAGTGCTGTTGAGACTATAAAATCAATCTGGATACAATCTGGATCCACCAAAAAAGGCATTTTGGTCTGGCATTCTGAACAATGCCTAAATACTGGTGCCTCTGGTATCATTTCTTGGTCAGCTCTTTCTCAAAAGCAAGTTAAATGAGCTTTCCCTTGGTGTGACATGCTTCTTTGGTGCTTTTGGAACACATTTTTCAAAGTAGAAAAAGAGTTCTCACTTCAAGCCATGGCAGCTCTGAACTTTAGGGCATCGTTAAATGCTGTGAGGACACTTGGCATGACTTGGTCTCAAGAGCCCATGGAGATGAGTTCAGTGTCCATTTCCCATCATGTGCAGGTGTGGAGCTGTTTGTGTGTTTGAGAACAAGCTGTCGAGCAACAGTGAACTTGGCATCAGTGAGCGTAGTTCGTAGTTCGGAGCCTGCTCTGGGGCCCCAGCTGCCAGTCATCGTGGCTGATTAGCCTGAAGCAGAAGACCTGCACTCCAGCATTGGTTCTCCCCACCTCCTGACCTCGCTGATTGGACCACCACTTGGTTCCCTCCATCATCAGCCAATCCACTGCAGCCATCAGCACACCTGGAGCAGTTAAATCCTCAACCAAACTCTCAGTCGGGGCGGCTGGGATTTCATGTGACCAGTTCGCCCTGGTGCCAGTGTCACCAGTGTGGACTTTCTTTACCGTGTCAGAAGAAGACATTCCACTTGCAGTTTGCAAAACGTGTTCTGCAGAAATCCCACGGGGGAAGGAAAAAGGCGACAAGCTTCAACACAACAAATCTGACAAGTCACCTTAAAATTCACCATTGTGAAGATTTATGGAAGCAATACGAAGCTGCCTGACGACTATTGAGGAAGCGTTTGATAAGAAAAAAAAGTTTGACAGAAAAGACCCCAGGGCGAAAGCACTTGACGACAAAATCATTCAGTTTGTTACGATTGACGATCAGCCGTTTTCAGTAGTTGAAGACATTGGATTTTGCTTGGTAATGCAGCATGTTGAGCCACGCTATGATATTCCAAGCCGCTGCTACTTTTCTGACATATGCCTACCTGCGCTGTATGACGTGCTTGCAGTTCACATCCATACTCTGCTCACGAAGAGCGACGCCAATTATATCGGTTTCACAACAGAAATATGGACGTCAGACGTGAGTCAAGCCAGTATGTTAAGCATGACAGCTCAGTGGATAGACAAAGATTTCAACTTCCAAAAAGCTATTCTTCATTCACAAGAGCTACTGGGGTCACACACGTCACAAGCAATCTGTGAGGCTTTTGAGAAGCTGTTCCAGCAGTGGAGCATAACAAAAGAGAAGGTACATGTTGTCCTGCGGGATAATACTAAGAACATGATTAAGGCAATGGATCTGTGTGGAGTTTGTAGTGTGGGCTGCATGGCACATACTCTACAACTCGCCATAAATGAAGCTGTGCTGAGCCAAAGGAGTGTGTCTGACTGTGTTTCCATTGGACGAAAGATTGTTGGCCATTTTAAGCATTCACAGGTGGCCACCACAGCTCTCACTGTCTTACAGACACAACTAGGTTTGAATCCCACCCGACTGCAACAAGATGTTCCCACAAGGTGGAACAGCACCTTTTATATGCTCCAGAGTCTGTTGCAGCAAAGGCGACCACTGGCTGCATATGGAGTGGACAACAAATTACCAGCAACACTGAACCCACACCAGTGGACACTGATTGAAAATATGGTGACCATTCTTGACCCATGTGAACAGCTGACAAAAGACATCAGCAAGGGTACAGCTACAGCAGCAGATGTGATCCCGGCCATCCAAGCGTTCTCCAAGAGACTCTTAAACAAGACTGTTCCCACTGACCACGGTGTAAGAACTTCAAAGAGCACCCTATTGGATGTAGTCAACAGACGATTTGCTCACATTGATGCAGAGCCCTTGTATATATTTGCCACGATCTTGGATCCTAGATACAAGGACTGCTACTTCACCACAGCAACTAAAGACAAAGCAACAAAAATGCTGCTGCAGAAAATGAAGAGCCAACCTCCGTGTAATTCACCAGGTAAGATTTTTTTTTTTTTAACGTGAAAGTGTCATGCTGGTTGGATATTGATATTGATGATTGATAATGTATTACTTTTTTGTGACAGATGTGATCCTGGTTGAGCTGGAAGCAGAGAGAACAGTGGGAAATGGAACTAGTTCTCTCCTGGACATGTATGCTGAAATCATTGAAGAAAACATGGATGGAGCTGGACAGCCAGAGAAAGTGGAAGTGGAGGTAAATATTTAGAATTATTATTATTAATTGACCTTATTGCTATGTTTTGATATAGTTTTGTTTCACTGTTAGTTACAGGCATACATCTCAGAGACCACACTCCCCATGAAATCTCAGAAACCCACCATGACAGCGTTGGACTACTGGAAGAAGAGACAAGTGTTGTTTCCCACACCTGGCTCAGCTTGCACGTAAATACCCGTCCGCCCTGTGCACTAGTGTTGACAGTGAACACTTGTTTTCTGCTGCTGCTAATGTGATGGACGGGAAAAGAAACCGGTTAAGATGTGAGAAGGCAGAGATGATACTTTTTGTGAAGAAAAATCTTCCACTGATCCGCCCTGAGTTAACACACAAAACTGAGTAGTTGTTTGACTTCATGATTCATCTGGAGGCACAAGGCTTTAGTTAGTTACTTTTAACTTTTATTTGTTGTGGGGAAAAAAGCACTTTATTATTTGAACCCTAATCTCTTTATGTTCTATACTTGAATGTTGCCTTTCTAAAGGGGCAGGCCCTTATTGCACTACTTATTTCTTATTTTATTACTGTCAGGGGAAAATTTTTTATTTATTTTATTTTTATGAATCAACAAGAGATGTGACTCCACCTGTTGCGGTGTTGTTATGTTAAACTGCAATGCAAAATGTTATGGGCTTAGTTCTATTGGGCTCACTTGTGCGTGTTGTGTTTTTAAAACACAACTGGACAGATTGTTTCCATTTTTCCAATCATATTCAAAATGATTGAGTTGCTGGTTGTCAGTATTTGAGCAGAAGTATCAATAAATGTCAACTTCTTTATGCTCTACTCAATGGTTCTATTTATTTGTATGGGTCAGAATTATAGTAGGAACTGTATTTGTACTCAAATTATAGTTAATTAAGTAAAGAAATATCGGTTGACATTATCGGTTATTGGCTGCAAGAAGTATAAAATTATCGATTATCGGTATCAGTTGAAATTGGCATTATCGTGCATCCCTACTCAGCACTCATTTGTTACTTTTGTTTGGTGTGGTGTTGCTACTGTGGTTTAGTTTGGCTAGGGAGTTTAGTTGTGTTATTTTTGCATTAGTAAGTTTTTTTCTGTAACTCTGTTAGCCTTCGTTTGGTTTTATTTGGTTCTTTGATTTTAGCAACACCCACTAACTGTTTTCTTTGTATTAGCACAGTTCTTTTGTTGTCACTAAGCAATAAATTGCTTCACCAAACCAATAACACTTGGTTTGGTTTGTTGCACCCAGCTACCCCTAGAGGCTGGGTCGTAACAATGGTAATATATAAGATGTATATAATATAAGATACACATGCACATACTATTTTTTCAACAGAATGTTTTATTTTATATTTGCATATTTCTTATTGTACTTTTAAAAATGTCTGATTGTGTGAATGCACTGACAGGACTGCTGCTTAATTTTGCTGTATTCTATTCTATATGGACATGATGTACAGTTTTGGCCTGTGCTGTTTGGTTGTTTTTTACAGTCAGCATGTAAATTATTCTTTTCCTTCTGTGGTGTTCCTAAATAGTGTCTGTATTTTAACAAAACAGGGACAAATCTGTAAAATAAAGTAAATTATTCCCAAAAAAGACTTTAAAAACTGTTTAAAAAGACTTCATGTCTTACAGTGTATTCTAATCTTAAATACCACATTGTAGAAATATTCCAATCATACAAGTCATGCATTCATGTGAAAACAACAGAATATATATAGAAGATAGATAGAAAGAAAACCTTGAAGTGTAATTGTGCAACTGATACCATTTTTTATGATTATTTCTTTCTTTATTTAATTACTTAGTCAATTATATACTAATTCTATTATTACTCATTTACATTCACCTGCACCTTAAATGATTGGTTTGTTGATCTAACTGCTCTATGTTTAGCCCCCAGGGGACAAATATAGTTTGATTTGAAATGAACTGAAGACCAGTTTCTCGTACTAAGTCATAGTCAAATCTTAAAAACGTAATGTTTTGAAATCAAATCTGCAGGTGTCTTTGTTGTAATTTTAAATGTGAACTTGTCACTATAAATTCTAAGGCTGAGATAGTGCTCGCACTAATTTGTTAGTTAATTTTGCTAGTTACATGGGTGTTGCTATTGTGTCTTGAAGTTTGGCTAACGAGTACAACTCTGTTAGCCTGTGTTTGTTTTTGATGGGTTCTTTGAGTTAGCAACACCCACCAGCCCTGTTTTCGTTGTTGTATTGTTGTCATGATCTCCACTTCAGCCCCGCCTGTCTCACTCTTTCTTTTCTTTCTTCTCTTTCCACCTCTCTTCACGGCGTTCCATGGGTTGTTGTATTACGCCTGATCTGCGTTTTGTGTAATTAGAGTTTTGTTATATTGCCGTGTTGGCGCTCCGTGTATTTTGTTATCCGCCTTTAGTTATATTTTGTGGTTATTTAGATTTCCCCTTTTGTTGTTAGTTCTGGGTTTAATAAAAATGGGGAAAAAAACTCTCCCTCAAAAAATACATGTAAAAAAAAACCCCATCAAGAAGCAATATATTGCTTTTCCCAACCAGTAACATCTGATTTGTCAATTGTCTGTGCTGCAGGATGAGGAGAACCGTGGTACCAGCCATCCTGCTACTGACCGAACAGCTGCTCGGGCTGCAGGACTAACAGCCTCCTTCCTGAGGGTCCACACCAGGGGACGGTGAGGCCTCTGGTTGAGCTTTGGTAGGTCTCGGTGCTGCTGATCCTCCTTCCTGAGGGTCCACACCAGGGGACGGTGAGGTCGCTGGTTGAGCTTCGGGAGGTCTCGGTGCTGCCAGAACCGCTGTCCAAGGATAATTGGGATCGATAAGGGGTCTCACAAACTTCATTCTGGTGATCTCTCTGAGCCAGTGCTTGGTGTTAGGTGCTGCTGGCTGTGACCCGAGGAGTCCATGGGTGAAGGTGGTCTGCTGCTGCCTGGCCTCTGACTGATGCCATCTGGTGTTCTCTCTGAGCCAGTGCTTGATCAGAGGTGATGTTGGCTGTGACCCGAGGAGTCCATGGGTGAAGGTGGTCTGCTGCTGCCTGGGATCCGACTGATGCAGTCTGGTGTTCTCTCTGGCCTCAGAGTTAGTCTGAGGTGCTGCTGGGTTTGGCTTGGAGAGGAAGTTAATAACGAGTTTGGCCACCCGATGAGATAAAACTGCTAGGATCATGTTTATGGATTTGAGTGTTGTTGGGGTTTTTTTTCTTTGAGAAAAACTGTTTGGTGCTGTGCTTGGCTTTAAGAGTCACTCTGGTGGAAAGTGAACTGAACCTTGGGGTATTTTTTTATTTATTTATTTTTAACCTTGGGGTAATTAAAAGCTCTGTTCTTTCATGGTGACGTCAGGCGCGACGTCACAGTGGGACACCTGCAGGAAGCTGCGTGCAGGTGAAAGCAGCAGCGGACAGCAGGCTGAAGCACACCATTTTAGCCAGTGGAGAGTTAATTATACTCTGGATACAGTCAAATCACTTAGATTTGACTCTCAAGCGACAAATAATTGGAGTCAAACTGAGTATTAAAACGCAGTGTCTTAAAATCAAAACTGCAAGGTTCTTTGTCGTCAATGTAAACGTGTACTTGTTACTCTAAACTCCCAGCCTGGCTGTGACACTGAAGTGTCCGCCTCCACTCAGCTCAGACACACAGAACTCTGTGCTCTCAACCTGACTTTTAACGTGACATTGTTCGGTAAGTAAACGAGGTTCTTTCTGTTGACATATGTTTTGATAACGTTGCTCGTCTTTTTTCAGTGGTGAGGCACCGGTAACGTTCAGCTGTACCGCGAAGCTACTGCGTTAGCCGTCCTGTTTTGTCGTGCTAACCGGTGCTAACCATAGCTTGTTTGTTTTTAATGGTTTAAACTTTACAATTGATGTTAAATACCGTAGCTATGATAAAAGTATGACTGACAGTTTCCAAATTACCTGTTTACTAAGCTTCTTAAGCTAACGCTAACTTAAGTAGTGGACTGTTAGCATTAAGGCTAGCTAACGCCAAACCTCAACATAATCTGCGAGTTATGGTGAACACAAACGTGGAGCGAGCCCTTTAATGGTGTTTGGAAGCCGTGTGTTTATTTAAAATGATTAATAAATAGTAGAAACCATTGACAGAGACTGCTGCACCTACCTCCGACTAACACTGGATGGCTTTTTTTGTTGTCTTCTTGGTGAATATTATTTTATACGAGGCTGAAGTTTCCGGTGTTGTGCCAAAAAGTGTTCAAGTGTTCTGTGTTCAACACAAATCCATTCAGTCCCTTTTTACCAGTTGAAATTGCTTTAAAGGACCAGTTCAACTCACATAATGCTATATTATGGTTTCCACTGCAGCAACTAAGTTATGACTGAAATGTTGATAATGCATAAAAATTACTGAAATCCATTGATTATTTTCATCCATCCATCCATCCATTCATCCATTATCTATACACCGCTTAATCCTCTGTAGGGTCATGGGGGGCTGGAGCCTATCCCAGCTGACACACGGGTGAAGTCAGGGGACACCCTTGGCAGGATGCCAGTCTATCACAGGGCTACACATAGAGACAAGACAACCAAGCACACTCACATTCACACCTATGGACAATTGAGAATAATCAGTTAACCTCAGCATGTTTTTTGACTGTGGGAGAAAGCCGGAGAACCTGGTGAAAACCCATGCTGCACAGGAAGAACATGCAAACTCCACACAGAAACGTCCCAGGCGTCCTAACAGGGACGCGAAACGGGGATCTTCTAGCTGTGAAGCGACGGTGCTCACCACCGAGCCACTGCGTAGCCCTGTCAATTAATCTGTTGTTTATTTTCTACATTCATTCGTGAGTTCTGTGGTTTGTAAAATCTCAGAAAATGGTGACAAAATGTCATTTAGAGTTTCTTAAAGCCTAAGATGACGTCCTCATATGTCTTGTTTTTTCAACAACCCAAAGAGATTCAGTTTACTGTTATAGAGAATTAAAGAAACTGTAGAATATTCACATTTAATAAGCTGTAATCAAATAATCCTCACCAAATAGTTGGTGCTTCGCTTAGTTAACAAAATAATTGATTATTCATTGCAGCTCTTGTATAATCTTAAATGTAAGGTCTGATTTTGCTGTTAACTGCAAAAATGTCTAAACTGATCATTAGAGCCGTGGTACCAGCCGTCCTGCTGCTGACCGAACAGGACTAACAGCCAGGAGGTCGACGATAACGGCAAAGCCAGCAACAGCAGCTGCAGTTCTTGGCTGGATCCTGGAGAACCATCCGCTGTCCTGAGGGTCAACACCAGGGGAGGGTGAGTTCTGATGCACAACTCAGTTTGATGTTCTCTCTGAGCCATTGATTGGTCTGAGGTGCTGCTGGCTGTGACTGGAGGAGGCCAAGTGTGGCGCTGGTCACTTTTTGTCTAATGAAATGTTGCACCAATAAATGTGTATTTCCAAGTTAGACAGTGTACAGAAGTCTATTTGTACCTGCTGGATATCCTCGCCCCCCTGCTACACATCAGCCCCATGAAACAGATGTGCAAAGAGCCGCTTTGGGTTTAAATCACTGCAGACCCTTTAATAAGCAAAACTCTAATGAGAGTAAGAGCATACACTGTTCATTATTGATATATGTGTAAAAAAAGTGTTTCACTCAAACATGGCCTATTTATTTTAACAAATGTATTACCCTAGTAACTTTTAGTAATTTCAAAGAGCTATAATTACACCTTACAGTGTTTAAATGGGGCTGAAATGATCTTGCAGTAGAGTTAATGTGTAACACTACATTTTGTATGTAGTGTTAAATATTGAGAAATGTGAACACTGGTTAGTGTAAAGAAGTGTTAAGCTTTAACTCCAAAAAGAGTTAATAGGTACACTAAATTAGTGTAAGATACTAACCCTCCAAATAGAGATATATTATACTACACTTGACTTTGAACCCATATAGATACTAAAGTGTTGAAATCCACTCTGATGGTGTTAATTTGAGTATCCTGATTTTTGCAGTGTAGAAATCAAATCTCAAATTAGCTGCTAATCCTGGAGGTTTAAATACTTTTGCCTCTCACAGATATGTAATATTGGAGCATTTACCTCAATAAAAAATGACCAAGTATAATAGTTTTGTTTAATAAGGTTCTATTTTTTCCTTTACTTTAAGGACTCGTATGAAAATCTGATGTTTTTTAAAGGGCCCACAAATATTTGACCACAACTGTAGAAATAGAGGAGATAAACACGATTCCAAAGGAGAGTGATTTTCAATTGAAATGTAAGCAGTAACTCCTAAACTTATGTTATACTCCTCTTTCAAATGCTGGATTTTATTCCCTGCCACAGAGGAGAATAATGTATGTATGACTGAATATCATCGTATTTGGCATTGTAAGAACACAAGAAAGGAACTCTTGCAAATCTGCCTGTCAACGACTATTTATTCAACCCCTGGATGTGTTTTGGTTGTTTCCAGCTGCTACAAGACTCTGAGAGACAAAAGAAGTTTGCAGCCAGGGGCGACAGACTTTAAACAAAACCTGAGCCTGCTATCATGTAACTGACTGAATGGTTTCCACAGTGAGAGACGGAGCACTACAACTCCTCTGTATATCATAGAAGAAATAAACGGAGGAGGTTACAAAGTGATTTTTATATGTGGGTTTTTGTTTGCATTTAAGGCTGCTGATATTCTGTGTTTCTTTTTGACATAGAATTAAATCAGAAAACCAACATGAACACTGGCTCCTGGCCATTGACGTATGTCTTCTGAAGTTTAATTTTGGATCTGTTTGCATTTGAAGCAAATGGCAAAAAGACGTGAGGATCAATATTTTCTCTGAGTTTTGTGCATTAGCTGACATGCATGTAAATGCTCTCATACGTGCTCTAACCCACTACAGGCCTATAAATAAACAGCCACTCTTGACACGCTGCATTACAGTATTTAACTGTCTTTTCTGGCTTCATTAGCAATCAGTTTGGTAATTGCACATCAGGCAGAGCTTAATGTTCTGTCTGTTAGAAGATGGACTGTGAAAGCGGCAGTAGGAATAATTAATGTGTCAGTCGATAATGCGTGTGTGCTAATTGTTTGGCCGCTTCTCTGCAAAGAGAAGGGTGGCTGCTGCTGCCTGTGAGGTTTACTCTGTCTGTCCACTGACTGCTGTGGGCGTCTCAGGCAGGAGGTGACTTAGTCCCACACAAGTGAATCATACAATGTATTTAACACAAATGAAACCAAATGGATCTTTAGGGTCGTGCCCCTATTTTCTAGTCGGTAAATAAAGTGACTTTGTGATTTTGTAGCTTTATTATTGCATTACTTAGCAGGATGATGTAGCCTATCAACTCCTCATCTCTTTACATTTCCACTGACACTGGCAGACTACATATATTTAAATGCAATGGATGGGAAATTGTAGAGCTGCTAATAATTATAGTATCTATTCAGCAATTACCTTTTATCTTTATCCTCCTGTATAAACAGTAAAAGAAAAACACTTCTCTCTATAAGGCTTTTCTTAAAAACAGTAACTCCTGGTAACAATGTTTTGATGCTCAGCAGACACCGTATACAACAGAAGCAACATCACTTAAATGCCAATTGATTCAAAATTATATCACCTTTCATTAATCGCATTACTTTATTGAGTATTTTTTTTACTGAACAATAAGAAATACATTTTTTCAAAAGGTCATATTGAAAATACAGAAAACAAAGTAGAAATTCAATGCAATAAAAGTACAAGACACACCTGCAGTTTCCAGTTAGTCTAATTGCATGAACATGGTTATAAAATGATGTATGAACACTGGAATTTTCTCAATTTTGAACCTAAGGCTGTGGCTATCAGCATATCTGCATCATTGCTACACATGTCAAAGAATTGCTTGAAAAGATGAAAAGTCTGTGAGACTTCACAAAGATGGAAAAGGACACAGGATGATTGGAGACCAACTACAAATCAGTGGAAACACAGTTGTAGCAGCAATCAGGAGGTAAAGAATGAGCCATAGTGCCACTAATCAGATCCGCGGTGGCCGTATTCCTAAAATGATGCCACGGAGAGGATGTTGCATGCACAGTGTAGCTCTGAATAACAGACAGGCAAATGCGTCAGACTTGGCACAGGAATTATCAAAGGAAATCAGAGTTCGGTGACGACTCAGTGTGAAGGAAATTGCATAATCTTAACCCTTAAGGATGGCATCCAAAGAAAAACACCCTTGCTTGCGGTTCAAGACAAAATTGCAAGTATGAAACTATGTCAAATTAAAAGGAAAGAATTTTTTTTTTAAAGATTTATTTTTAACCTTTTATGCCTTTATTGGATAGGACAGTGGATAGAGTCGGAAACGGGAGAGTGGGGAAGGACATGCGGTAAACGCCCGAGGTCGGAATCGAACCCGGGACAGCTGCTACTCCTCTGCACTGGGGTCACACGACATAACCGTTAGGCTATCAGGGCACCAAATGGAAAGAATTCTGATGAGTATTGGGAGCACATTCTTTGGTCAGATGAGACCGAGATACATTTGTTTGGCTATGATAGGGTCCAGCATGAACCTGACTACCACAGTGACTGCATAGTCCTGACAGTGAAGCATGGAGTTGGACGTATGATGATACGAGGCTGAATGAGTATAAAACATGCTGAGGAGATGACATTTATAGATGGTACCATAAATGTCTGGATATACTCAAATATCAGCTGACGAAATGACTCCCAGTCTGCAAAGGTGTGGCAGGAGAGGAACATTCCAGCCAGATAATGAGACAAAGCACGCTGCCAAAATCACACAAACACTTCTACAGACGAACAAAGTGAAAACTATGACTTAATTCTAATGGAACAACTTTGTTTTATTCAAAATGAAAGCAAAACAAATCCTCCACTGAAGAGCAGCTGTAATATATAGTCTCTGATGAATAACGGAACAAATATCCAGAAATGTGTGCAACTCTGATATTCTGAATGCCAAGAAGGATCAAGTCTGTCATTAAAAATAAGCACGGATGTACAAAATATCGAAGAAATAAAGATTTGAATCTCAGGAATAGAACGAATACTGACTGTTGTTGCATTGTGTACCTGCTGTGGAATGTGTATTTTAAATATAGTAAATCTAATTGAAAATACCTTACTCTTCAACTCAGAAGTAATTATATAATGTTGCACAGGGGTGTACTCACGTCTATTGTATACTGTCTAATGTTTACAATGTCCTTGATCTTAGTTTAGCATGTTAGCCGGTCATGATACTCAAAGTATGAATACTGCAGAATAAAAATACTCCATTATTGAAGTCCTGCATTGAAAATCCTGCTTAAGTAAATGTATGTTGTCTGTAACTATCATTATTGTTACCCCACAACAGCTGCTCAGTTAGAGCTCCACCTGCTGGTTGTACATCGTTTTTTTTGTTTTTGGTTGTTTTTTACTTGAATTGATGAGGACAGAAAGCACTGTAAGCATATGCACTCCATGTAAGTGTAGAAACTCTGCTGTAAAGTCAGTTGTAAATATAATCATATACATTTTTGTAATAATCATAAATAATTTATTAATTAACCCCTTAAAAATTCATGGAGCCAAAGTTCTGTCAGTATTTTAAATATCACTGGACCATTCTGAATCAGATTGGACAACTTATACACAGAAAGCCTCACAACTGAAACTGTGTAAACCATTTTAAGATACCAGCAATTCAGCAGCTACAGGTCCTTACTTTGTAGTCAGTGTGTTCACAGCAAAACTGTGGTTTCTGACCTTTTCTATCTATCTAGGAGGACATACTTGTTGAATCGCTATCTGCTAGTGGAACTGGGTCTCCAGATAGTATATGAAGCATCCGTAAATTATGTGGAACGTAGATATGGAGGTGTTTGTCAAACAGCCTATCTAAACATACAGAAAGAAAGAAACACAACAGAGCTCTAAAATCCCACTGCCAACTGAGCCAGTTGTGCTGCTGTCATCGAATAAACTGAGAGGATGTCTCATTTCTATAAAAATACATTTCTTGTTACCTCTCTTTTTACATCTTTGGCGTGCATCTCTTAAAATGTAAGGAAAAGATGCAAGTGAGGGAAACACAAACTCTGTTAAAGGAACTGGGATGTACCCATTGTACTACACCACCAGTAACCACAACATCAACTTAACTAGGCTTGAAATCTGAAGAATCATAACTTTAAATACAGAATAAGGAAATGAAAGCTTCAGAACTGTTCACACAGGATAAATACTTGATGCACATGTTGATGCTGTAGTATAATATCACATAGATGCACTCAAAGCAGGCAGATGGAGACTTTTCTGTGATGTACGCATCCTTTCAGTCATCCACAGTGTTTGATTCCACCCTTTGAAAACTTCAGCCCACTGCCGGCCTCATTCTGTCCTGCAGATGGGAGAAGAGGCCACGGTCACTAATGTGTTTTGTACGCTTGTCATCTCAAGATCAAGACCTAATTATCTCGTTACCTCCAGATAAGAAACTGTTTCCTTCTTGTTATGACTTCATTAACCAATTTACTGAATAACAATGACTCGTAACTTATTTCATTATCTCGAAGTTATGACTTTATGATAAAATCGACTTTGATGAACCGTGACGGACAAAAGCCAGAGACAAGACGTTTGAGTTGTGATCAGGTAAAAATAAAGGGACGAAAAGCTTTGATAACTGATTATCATTAGAATGAAATTACTTTATCGAGATTAAAATGAAAACTGAGCACAATTTCTTATCCTGAGCTGAGTTAATTCAATGTAAATCACAATTTATGTTTTATATGCAGAGTAAAATAATTAAGGCCTAGATAGAGACATTTGCACAGTGTGTTCTCATATCCAGAAAATATGCAAACTGATTGTCAGTTACAACAGGTCTTTAGGCTTCTATGCATTTTTGTAAGATCAATCAATTCAATTAAGAGTTTTCAGGAGCGAGGAAACTTGCTTAGAAGTTAACTAGATAGCTTGTTCAGTATTTTTAACTGTCAGTTAGCAAACTTTTTAGCTCGGCTGGCGGCTGCTCATAAAAGTAAGTTTACCCAGTTTATTCCAGAAATTTATTTGGAACATTGACTCTTTAATCAATAGACTGGTGACCTGTCCAGGGTGTCCCCTGCCTTTGCCTTAAGTCAGCTGGGATAGGCTCCACCCCCCCTACAACCATGCAGAGCGTAAAGCGGTGTATAGATAATGGATGGAGTTCATTTACTTTTTAAAATTGACTCACCATAGTATTCTTCTATTAGTCTTTAAAGCTGAAATGTGGGACTTTTACATATAAATGAATGCCATGAAATTCAAGCTAAACTAGTTCACATGATGCTGATTAAGCCTGACAGCTCTTGGTAAATATCTTCATTTTGCAGTGTAACAGAGTTTTAAAATTTGATGTCTGTGGTGACACTCCTATGCTGGCGCACTGATAACCATGTTTTATTACGTCAATCAGCAATGATAGGGGAGCATTTGTAGTGACAGAGGGATAATCCTGCAGCAACTATTAGTACAGTGGAGCCTGTAGAAACTACTATTGAGGCCTAAGCAAAAGGTTCTGATGCTCCAGATAAAAATGAAACTACAAAAGAAGAGTTACAGTCTGAGAAAGAAAGAGATCGACAGTCAGGGTATATGTCATAAGCAAGCATTGGCATTGTTTGTGTAATTACTCTGACTGCCAGAATGGGGAGACAAATGTTGCAAAGGTTTAAAATGTTGTAAAAAATGACAAAAAGTATCATTACCTCCACCAAGGAGGTTATGTTTTTGCCGGCGTTTATCTGTGTGTTTGTCTGTCTGTCTGTTAGCAAGATAACTTGAAAAGTTATGAACATATTTGAATGAAATATTCAGGAAATGTTGATAATGTGACAAGGAACCGATGATTACATTTTGGTGAAGAATATTTTGAAGAATTCAAAGGTGGAAATGAGCTGCTTGGCGGAGGTCTGCGCTCTCCGAGTGCTTTTCTAGTTTTTCTAATGTTTTATCTATAAAGCATACAAGGTTTCTGTAATTATTATGCATTATTTAATTATAGAGGACATTGCACTTCGACCTGACAATGTCAGTGTTGTTTCACTGTTCCAATGCTTAAACCCAGACAAAGTGATACAGAAGTTTGTCTATATGACTTTTTTCTCTCAGGATGCTGCATCACCTGGGTGACGGGTTGAGTGCAGAACAGCATTTTCTTTAATAATTTAGAGGTTTGATAATAACTGGTCTGCCGATGAAGATGAATCTGAGGCTGATGATTAGGAGCAGTTAATTTTTGTGCCATTCAATCAAATCATTTGAAATCAGCAGAACTGAAGCATGACAAGAACAAAGAAGAAAGAGGATGTAAAACTCTTTAATTTGTCCAGAATCACAAGCCACTTCAGCTGAAAAATGCCTGACTGATTTGGGTTTGGTAGGTGCCACTGTATGAGAAGTTACAGCAACTGTGTGCGACGTAAAACCTTTCACATGTTTGTGGTAACTTTCGATTGGCATCTTTTTGAGTTTACAGATGAAACAATCAGTCTTGAGAAAAATACAATTAACTGTTGTCTTAATACAGATCCTTAAAAAACATGTTCAAGGCTGTAGGATCTAAGTCGGTAGTCAGTAATTAGCAGCATATTAGGCATTAACTAAAAAGGGGAGGTGAGTAAACTGATTGGCTGAGGTGACCTTAAATGCCCCAGTAATATTCTTACTATTAAACACTACGAAGCATTTCAGTCACCTCCACATCAAAAGCCTGCGTTTCTCATTTTAAGGCTCTATGGAGTAAACTCTGATATAACAAACATGAGGTTATTAATATTAATCAGGCTCACTCTCTGGTTGAGTAATTTTTTGATAAAATGTTGTAATTTACTTTTTCACTGTGCTCATTTTTTCAGCCTGCCTCATCTGCCTTGGTGATTTCCTGTTTCCCAGAATGCCTTCTTCTTCAAACTGTCTGGTTGCTGAATTGCATTTTGCCCTATTTCCTGCTCCTGTGGGTGTAGAAATTGGTTTTGTGGGTTTCCTCCTTTCTGATGGATCTCTCCCTGTAAGATTGCTGAACTTTAGGACAAAATGGGAGGATGCACAAAGAACTCTGATCTCTCAAGTATCTCTCAAGTGTTGATGCCTAAATGATGTTTATCTCTACAGCTGATAACTGTCCATCCTGAAAGCATTTATATCACCTTTAACTGTATTAAAACAGGTATTTAGTGTCCCCTGCTCTGCTTCAAGATCACATGTTGCAGTATTATGCTTAAATATACAAAGACAACAGAGAAAACTTCCTGATCAGTTGGATTGGAGCAGTCAGTTAAGTGGACTTGCAGAGTTTGAGTAGGAAACCCTGCAGAAGCAATGGAAGCAAATCAGTGCTTCAATGGAAGGAAGCTTTTTCTGTAAGCTGCCATATCAGATAGACCTGTAACATTCACAGGAGCAACCCCATAATTGGCCCTTTAATCCTTTGTTTCCATTGCGGTGTATGAGCTTCAACCACAACATAAAGTCCAAGTGCACAAAAACAACGAGAAATAGTAGTCACTGGACACATCTTCAGTTCTGTGAGCACGTAGGAAACCGAAAAATGGCGGTTGGTTACGTTAGTCTATACGGTTAATTTTATGTTGAAGATGGCGATCCTAGAGAGGAGAAGACTGCTACTCAATTACCCCTTATCCACCAAGCTGGTTCCAGTGCTAGTTCAGAGCCAGAGCCTGACTTAGCACCAGTTCTTTATGTTTCCACCTACTAAGCACCAGCTCCAGGTTCTAAAAACCAGTGCTTAGCAAGCACCAACTCTTTGCTGGGCCAGAGCTAAGAATCGAGTACGATAGTGGCTTTTTCTCCAGGACGTCCCTGGTCCGATAGCAGATGTATTGGAATGACTCCCCGGGACACATGGAAGTTTTGCACAAACTGTTACGCGATGAAATCCGGTACAGTTGTGTCCCACCAGTAGTGCGATCGCAGATGTGCTCAGGCAACAGGCGACTTCCTACTTGCAATCAGCCTTAAGACCATCTATAGAGATAAACATAGATATTATCATCAACTTATTGCGTTTGTTTAACTGCTATGTAATCAATGCAAGCATAGTCGTTTAATGGTGACGCAATGGCGTGGCTCCAACTTGGCTCTTGGCCAATGGAAAAGCAAACCGGTTCTTAGGAGGAACAAGATTTGAACCAACTAAGCACCAGCACTAGCACCAGCACCGAACTAGCACCTGGTTCATCTTGGTGGAAAAGGGGTAAATGAGAACATCGAGAGGGCAAAAAATAAATGTAACTTGTTGTCCTTTTCAGGTTGAACCAATCTGTGTTGTCTTCTCCAAATTTAACTAATCAGTCTTGAGTAGTGTTAGGAGTTGGGACTTTTTTTCTCCCATGAAAACGGCTCTGAAAACTATTCTACAGGGATGGTTCCTGCGGTCGCAACATGCTCAAAGGTTCAGGCTGCCCTAAAACTTCACGGAGGTTTCTGCAGTGGGAAAACACGCCACAGTTGTAAAGCTGTCTATCACGCTCTAATTTAGAATTGTGATGTTACACTGTAAAAGCGCCAAATCATATTATTTGGCATCAAAATAAAAACTACAAGTTGTTAGGCCATGGATTCAGTGAGTTCTGAAATGGAGTACTCGGCCCACTGAATTGATTAATTAGGTGCACAGAATTCACTGTTAGCAGTCACTATTTCCAATTTACCTATAGACATATCGTCATCTGTCTCAGACTTAAACATAAAAATGTGATGATTCTCAGGCAGGTTCTGAAGGTATCAGGAGCATCTTTATAGGGCGGTTTATGAACATTTATTTGTGATGGACATCATAGTCACACTGAATCTAAAATATTTTTATCATCTAAGTTTGTTTCAACAGTGAGTCTGGTTTATGAAACAAATTGTGGCAACCTGGCCCTGAGCATTTCATGGTGGCCTGAAGGCCTCCATGAGCTGTGCAGGCCTAGTCTCATTCTCACATATTGCTACTTTGGCTGGACTCATTGGCATCACATTGGATCACACTTGATACCTTTTTGTGTCATTTTTCATCACGCAGGGTAGTCTGATAGACCAGAAGAAATCCCTGAACCTCAGAAATAGACAACAGTTACTATAGCCAAATGTTTGTTTTTTTGGCATCGTCACTGTCGCTGCATTTCAGGCAACAAGACGTTTGCAGTGTAACATGTGGTTTATATTGTAAGAAGTGTCTTTTAACCCAAACCATTATCTTTTGCTAACCTTACCCAAGTAACTTTGACAAACAGCTATTGTGGGAATGAGAACAGGTTGGCTGTGCATCTGCGCTGCCACTGCAACTGTTGATCATATTTATAAGTAGCTAAATCACAGTAACTAACACCAGTGGATCATAGTCTCTGGATCATAGTCCATGTTTCTGTATAGTTGTAAGCCGCTTGGTACAAAAGTAGCCCAGTTTATACCAACCTGCCCAAACGGTTAAACAAAAAGTAGCTCAAAACTGCTTAATCTGGTAACACAGGCCATAAACAGACTGCCGTGCAATAAGCTTAGAGACCTAAAGCAGCTTAGCCTGTGGTAAAAATGTTTTCCACCTCTGTTTCAGCACAAACACCAAACAGGCTGGGAGCTGGAACCTGATGTCCACAAATTTCACACCTGCACAGCATCCAGCGCCGCTTAAATAACACAAGCAGAAACATTGCTGTAATACAGCCAAATGAGTCAATGATGACTAAAAGACAAACACGACTACAGATGGACAGAGGCGAAGTTAAAACATCACCCTGATGATTCGGAGGAATGTTACTGTCTGTTTACCAGCCTTGTGGAGTCATTGAAAGGTTTTGTTTCTTTCTCTGTCAGATTGTTGTTACTCCATTACAGCAACTGTAATACAGTGAATTATCAGACTGATGTAGATTCACAGAAATCCTGCGTCCATCATCCCCCTGAGGCACAGAACAGCTAAAATGAGATGGGGAGAAGCATTTATTGGGCATTTAGAGATAATAAAGGGAACTTCACCCTCTTTTCCTTCCTTTCTTTACCTATATTATCTTTGTTGTGGAGACAGAGGACCACTTCCTGACCTCTGCCACTGACTTTCTTTAAATTATTTGTTTGTAATGGCCCTGATTAAGGGTCTGAGGCTTTCTCGCTGTGGATAAGTGAGTCACTTAACTGTCTAAAAGGTCACTCTTAATGTGTCACTGGGTTTTTCGACAGCACTCTATAGTGATCTTTGACTTTTTAAAAGAAAAACACCTACACCGGAAGCCTCAACCTATAGCCCAATATGCATTAAGTCTTCACAGAGGCATTCAGGAATCTAAATGAATGTAAATTACAGACGTCTCTACCTTTACACATCAGACCTTGACATTTTCTCTTAAAGTAATTCCAATTTTGTTCCCCTGAACGTACTTGTTTAAAAAGTACTCTACAAATTCAAAACTAGGTTTTAGTAATCCACAAAAGTAAAGGGAGGTCAGAGGATAATGACACATTATTCCTGCAAATTGCATGTCATGAGAGCCTCTGGTGCTCGAGTCCGAGCTGAATCCTGACAAGTCCGAGCTCAGGGAGGAAATTAGTGCTGCAGGAGCTTCAAGTTGAAATAATTGAATGTTCTCTGTTTTCTATCCGCTGTTAACGTGGATAAAATCAGAATAAGAAATCCTTTTGTTTGCAGGTTTCTCCACAGAGATGTTTTCCCTTCTCGGCGACACTGGAGACACTGTTGTCAGTGAAAGTGAGAGACTGCATGTACATAATAATACAGAACCCGAACATTCATCAATCTAGTGGAAAACTGAATTAACAGTGACATGAAAAAGAAGTACTCCTAAACAACACAAATAGGAATGACCTTGAAAGAAGTGTTCCATTTCATCCAAAATTAATTCATTACTGGAAAAAGTATTTGTTGGTTTCTGTGTTAGCCTGTAGACAAACTCTTTGTTTTATAATGGTTGTTTCCAGGAATCTTGTTCAGAATTCAGATTTGTAAAAGTTTTGGATTTAGGACTACTACTTTCTTAAAACTATCTTTAATAGGTCTTGAAAATGCTTACAGACATGGCAGATTAGACCTATTTTTAAAACTATGTGTTTTAAAATCTGAATCTGAAACTATGATAAATCCTATCCTCAAATTTGGTTACAGAAAAAAGACGCGCAGAACAAAAACGAGATGGCAGAAAAATGATGTTGGACAAATCTGTGAAACCCTAGTTCAATAAAAAGGACAAGGGCGACAGTCTTTCTTTGGCCATGGTAACTAAAGGATAGTTCTGTAAGCTAAAATAAGTGATTGCATAAGTACATAC
>OMNN01025316.1:44246-58240 GCA_900302755.1 Chromis chromis
TTTTTTTTTTAGTTAAAATCTGTGTTAAGTTTGAAAGGAAGCCTACTTGATGGCAATGTAAATTGCACAGCAAGTATGAACATAACTGCTAAACATATTACTATGGGGGCTGTAAGAACACTGAAAATATTGATAAAGACTCTACTGCATGGACTTTAAGCTGTACAAATTAAGTATGAATGAGTACATTTGAAATATGAAAGATATACAGTAAGTACTATCTATATATAGACACCCACCAAATAAAATCAGTGTGACCAAAACAGCCTGAAAAACAGAAGCGTGGTATAATTACATTACATAATGTATGTTTCTTCACACATGGACAGATTGTGTTTAATCCTGCCCTTCATGAAAACAAAAGGAGACACAACATCTAATAATACCAAAGCAAAAATTACATTTTCTGTCTCCTTCCTGCGGCAGCTGTCACAACCTTTTCTGTATTCTGTCAGTAAGTGCAGCAGCTTTGTCTTTTCCTCTGGTTCTGATTTTGTTCTCGTCTATGAAAAACGAATGCATGACTACAGAAATCTGTTCACCTCAAAGGTCTTGTAATATTCAGGTTCTGTGATAGAGATTTTTTTTTTTAAAAACATGCTTTTCAGGATGTTTTGCAATTAAATGCAGCTTTTTAACACTGATTTGAAATGACTCCATTTATTTTTGCTTTTAGGCTTCCCATTTCCTTTCAGTTACAGGAAATTGGATGCTGTCCTCTTGTGATTTAAGCAGTTTTTTTCTACGAAAATATTGCAGTGTGGATAGAATTGCTCAGAGATCTGCCCTCGGTCAGAGCATTGAAACATCCAGAGGAAGTCGTAATGTGTTCTTGCATCCTCTCTTTCTTCACAGAGATGAATCTATTAAGCTCCACATTCCTCCAACCATATAAGGTGTCTTTTCTTCTTTGAATTCAATACATATCGAACTCATCTTTGGCTCTGTCGGCAGGTCTGTCTCGGATAAAAAAAAAAAAACACTCTTCCATAAGATGTTACACTAACACCCATCCTAAAGGAGGCTGTTTAAACTGTCAATCACAAATTCCATCTATTCTCCATTACATCTTGATAGGGAAGTTATTTTGTCAGGATTTAAGAATGATTGTGACGGAGTGATACATCGATCGCACAAATCCCACCACAAGCATGTTTCCTACCATAGGATGCAAGCCCATCATCCTAACATCCATCCATCTGTTCATTTTCTTCCACTTATCCAGGCTCAGGTTGCTGTGGCAGCAGGCTAAGCAGGTCATTGCAGACATCCCTCTAACTAGTTCCTCCAGGGGCATTACAAGGTGTTCCTAGGTCAGATGACATATGAGGTCCCTCCAGTGAGTTCTTGGTCTACCCCAAGTTCTCCTAGTTGGATGTGCCTGAAAAAGAAGTTGCCCAAGAGACGTCCTAATCAGGTACCTGAACCACCTTAGCTGGCTCCTCTCAACATGAAGGAGCAGTGACTCCCTTCAGAAGTCCAAACTCCTCAATCTATCTGCAAGGCTGAGCCCATCCACCCTACAGAGGGAATTCATTTCTGCATTATTGTATCCGTGACCACGTTCTTTTGGTCACTATCCAGGGATCATGACCATAGATTAGGGGTGGAGCGTAGATAGACTGGTACATCAAGAGCTCAGCTTCCTCTTCAATATGACAGTCCAGGACAGCAGCCATGTACCAAGCCATCTGTCTGTCTCATGAACTCACCACCATCACCAATTGTGATGGTAGTTTGAGCTTCACCAATCAGCTCTCATAGTGACCCCTTCAAGTTTTATACAGGATGTAAATGCCCATAATGTATAGTTTTTAGTTTTAACACTTTTGGTCAAAATTTGATCAGATCATCATCTGATTTTAAGGTCTTACTTTACGATAAAATAATTTACCAAAGAAATGTGCACTTTTGAGAACTAGAAAACGAGACAGAACACAAACTGCGATGACTGCACTCCAGCTAGCAGAGATAGATTGCAGCTAAAACTGCATAACTAAAGCTACATTTTACAGCTCCTCATCTTCCAATGCTATGTATGTAATGTTTTTTTGACTGTGTATTTATGTGAAGAAAGTTGTAGTAATGCAGTTCAGTTCATGAAAATGCTGCACTACCCCATGCTGTCTTGAGGATTAGGTTGCAGTTTTTTTTAAAGCCCCTTTCAGACATGCATTCCTTTCCATTACACTGACAATGTCTGAACAGAAACATGCGACCGCAATCTTACTAGGTTGGAACTAGAAACGTTAGTGTATCACTTTTAACACAGCACAAGTCTAAATTACTTTGCGCCACATTAACAAATAGGCACGATAAACAGCATACTTTGAGTTGTGTGAAGCGATTTGAGAGGCTAACTCCACATTTTAGCACCAATACTGGTCCAAAACCATCGCAGAGAACAAAAGACACAGGTTTTTTGCTAAAATCACAACACACCTTTCTCGCTCAGTTTGCTCGACAAGTTTGCATCTCTTACTAACTGAAATGTCACTGTAATGAAACTAACCAACAATGAATGTAATCTGGGTTTCAACATGACAAGAGTTGAGAGGGTTGCTTCCAGCTGTTTGTAGGAGTCTTTCCTCTGAGTTTATTAAATACCTGCAGCATCAAACGGCAGCAGGATCCATATGAGCATCTTCAAGGAGAGAGAGAGTTGTGTGCATTTACATACGTGGAACAACAATAACTGCATTAATTACTTCCAAAGTATCACTGACATGGAAATAGGATGAATCAGGATTTAACAGTAGGTCACTGTATTTTATCTCACCTCAGAAAGGTGAGCTGTCACGAAGTCACAGTTTATCAGCTGCAATTGTATTTTTTGTTACAGGTTTAGTCCCTTTTAGTCTTTGTTGGCAGATTGTAGTGTATTATGGCCTTTGATGTTCTGTCCAATCTTGTGCGTATGACAAATAACGTGTAACATGGCTCTCTCCATCACTATGGTGGGTCTGTCTGATTGAAGAAACATTAATGTAAAAGTAACCTATGTCTGAATGACAGAATACCATCACTTCCTCTTTAGTGTCACTTCCTCGGCTTTCCTATTTGTAAGTAAGAACATCCATCATCAATATGTCATCTTGTGCCTGCCTATCCATCATTGTGACTGCGCTCACTCACTCTTGTTTTGTGCTGAAAGTGAAATGAAAATGTTTCTCGGTCCCACCGGGTGTCATATTTTTGTGACTTTTCTGGAAAAATGAGCAGGGTTACGGGTCTAATAATGGCTTATACATCACAAACCTTTACTAAGACTGCACAGGCAGAATCGTAGTCTCTTTTTACTGATGCTGTAGAAACTCAAATGTGCTGAGTCATTCAGCTTCACCTCAGGTTTGACTGACTGCTGGAGTCACGTGGCCTATGAAATTCCTCAGCGGCACAATTACCGCCTGTCTTTTATCACCTTGACAACACAATTATTGCTTTTTCCGAGCAGAATAATTCCTAATTTATTTGGACTGAGATTAACTGGAAATTCAGGCTATTACAGCACAGAGCTGTGTGTAATCACACATTAATATTTACATAAAAGCCTGATAATACTGCTGCCGTTATGTGGTACTGAAGCAATACATTCACATTTTGTAGCATCAGTGCTGAACTTCACTGCTGTGTTTCAGAAATAACTGAATGTTTCATGAGCGTGTCTTGTTTTTTTTGTTTGTGTGATTGTGATGTTTGTGACGTTAATTAACTGCAGTACATTTGTGGTTTCAAAAGGATGTTGAAATAGTCTAGCTGTTTCCTCCCTCTGCAGCCATATTTCCTGTGATACTGGATCCTACCTGATTCCTCAAGCAAGGTAGAAGAACCTCATGTATCATGTGTATACCATTAACTTGAGATTTTGATGTCGTTTGATCTAAGCTAATGAAAATCTATAGTGGTTACCCAGCTACCAGGTGTTTTCCCTCTCTTGCTTCATTTCTTTATCTATTTCTGCTCAGCCCCAACTCAACTTGGGCACCCATTTAGCACATCAAATGGCAGATAAAAGTTACTCGATCAAGGCGTGTTCTCTCAGAGTCTCGCTCGCTGCTATATCTTGACATTTACTGTCCAGAATCTCAGGCGAGCCGCAATCACACGGCAGCCCTGCTCCTGAGTGGAGCCGGACTGATAAGCCAGCAGAGACGCACCGGCTGAGCGGGTCTTTATCCCCGGCCAAGAGCTGTGAAGGACTGGGCTGCTGCTATTGTGGAGCCGTGCTGAATCACCCATGAGATATCTGTAGCTCAAACAGCTGAGGAAATTGCTCTCTGGAGCTGTAAAAAAAAAAAGCATGATTTCAAGAGTGATGGTTGGAAAAAGCCAATATGCAATTGATTTTTTTCCCCCCCTCCTCTATGTGATGACAGAAATGGAGTTTCGGGGTGGATGTCTGAGGCTGAAACGCTCACACACAATCAGGGATATGTGGCACCGTCGAGGACTCATAATGTTCAGCTGCCAATCCACACCAAATGTTTTCTCATCTCAGAAACAGCACAGAGTAAACACTGTCGCTGAATGTTACAGCAAGGTGCACACAGCATGTTGGCAAAACTCCAATCAGATGTTGAGATCAGAGCCGCAGCTCAGAGTGAATTTTACTTCAGGCGGTTTAAACTGCCTGCAGACCGTGTGATGAAGCTGTTTGAGTGCATTTTATCATGTAGAGGTGTGGATGGATTACTCAACGGGCCCACCGGGCACAGGCTCAAGGGCCCAACAGGTCAAAGGGCCCTTAGTCCCTTTGTTTGAAGTGAGTGTTAACATTTCTTGTTGGAAAGGCAAACAAATGACTAAAACAGACACAAAGCAACAGCAAAAGCACACAGAATGACTTGAAAACAATTACAAGCAGATGCAGAATGACAGGCAAAATGTTTTCAGAATGACTACAATCCAGATTGTACAAACCACAATCACAAAGAGATGTAACATGACTACAAGGAGATGCAACACAACCAGACACATGAAAAAACAGACCTGCTAAAATGACTTGAAACTGCAGACAAACTATAGCAATAAATACACGTAAAACAACTTTAAAGGGACTACGTAGGGATGCAAAGCGAACACAAAGAGATGCAAATCATTTTGCAAAGACACGCGAAATGATTGCAAAAAGATGGAATACAATGGCAAAGAGAAGCAAAATGGATGCTAGGAGATGCATAACAACCACACAGTGACAAACTACACTAAACTATACTAACTATAAAGAGAGATAAAACTCAGAGATGCAAAATAACTACAAAGAGACACAAAGCAGCTGCAAAGAAACAGAAGATGAGGCATGTAAAATGACAACAAACAAACAAAAAGAAAGACAAACACAATGATGACTAAGGCACACAAAGCAACTTCAAAACAATGACAGATGCAGAACAACCACAAGCAAATGCAAAACAAGTACAGCGAGGTGCGAAACGAGAGATGCCAAACAATTACAAAGTGACAAAATACCTACAAAGATGCACAAAATGTCTGCTAAGAGGTGCCAGGTGACAGAAGAAACATGCAAAATGATTACGAAGACACACAAATGACCTATTAAGACACCCAAATCAAACATGTACACAAAATAACTATACAAATAACTACAAAAACACACAAAATGACTGCAAAGACACGCAAAATGAGACATACAAAATCACAAACAATAAAAACAAACAAAATAACAACAAAGACAGGCAAAGCAAGTTTAAAGTGACAATATGATCCAGACCGTCAACAAAGAGATGCCAATCCTTTACAATGTAACAGGTGACTACAGAGAGATGCAAAAGTATTACGAAAATGCACAAAACGAGACACCAACAACTACAAACACACATAAACAAGTACAAAGATCAATAAAACGTCAACAAAGAGGTGTAAAATCACTACAAAGTGACAAAAAAGAGGTGCCACATAACTACAGAGTTGATAAAAGATTATGAAGATGCACAAATGAACTATGAAGACTCGCAAAATAATTGTAGACAAAAAACCTATATAAAAGACAAAAAGACACAAAATGACTGCAAAGAGATACAAAACTAGTCATGCAAAGAGGCGCAAAGCAACTTCAATGTGACTGATGCAAAACAGCTGCAAAGAGGTGCAAAATAGGTGCAGAGACACAAATGGTCTACAAAGAGATGCCAAACGATTACAAATAGACACACATTAACTACAAAGAGGCACAAGACGTCTACAAAAAGGTGCCAAGTGACTACAGAGAGATGCAAAATGATTCTGAAGATGTGCAATACAACTTCAAAGACACATAAAACAGGTGCAAGTAAGTGTATAATAACTACAAGGAGACACAATTTGGCAACAAAGAGGCATAAAGCGGCTACAAGGAGATGCAACATGACTACATTGGGGCGGCTGTAGCTCAGGTGGTTTGTCCACTGATCGCAAGGTTGGCGGTTCGATCCCGGCCCCTCCGCATGCCAAAGTGTCCTTGGGCAAGACACTGAACCCCAAGTTGCTCCCAATGGCAGGCAGGCACCTTGATGGAAGCTCTGTCGCCATTGGTGAATGTGTGTGTGAATGGGTGAATGAGAAACACATT
The DNA here is from genome assembly GCA_900302755.1 of Chromis chromis. Taxonomy (NCBI): domain Eukaryota; kingdom Metazoa; phylum Chordata; class Actinopteri; family Pomacentridae; genus Chromis; species Chromis chromis. The sequence goes on from OMNN01025316.1 coordinate 50,815, forward strand.
GTAAAGCGCCTTGAGTACCACTAAGTAGTGCAGACCATTTACCATTTACAAAAAGACACAAGACACCACATATATATACAAACAAAAACAACAAAAACATGCAAAACGACTTCAGAGTGACAACAGACACAAAAGATAAGCATGTTGTGTTTTGTTGAGGTAGCAAAGTTGGGTAATAGTTGATGTGGAGAATCATGATCCCACTTTCCTGGTTCACACTAGCACCCTGCTACACACACACACATTACAATTTTACTGTCTTTTCTATATATGTGTGCGGAAAAACATATTTACTACTCATTCAATATTTAGTACACATTTGTGGGTGTCAAGTTGAGTCGTAAAACTGATGAATAGGAATTTTAAGGAGTGTCAGCCATTGAGCGCTAAGATGAAGGTTGGGTTTAATGTGCTTTAATTATTATAATAGCTCTGTGCACCTGATTTATTAAAGGAAAAACAGCTTATTTAATCACACTGTTTACCACCCAGTGAAATGTTTTTCATAATCAGGTGATCTGCTTAATGAGGCAGATTAAGCACACGCTATAGGGAGGAAGAGTAAATAACGACCTGCTGAGGAGTAATTAAAGAAAGTATATTAAAATTACAGCACGTTTGTATGTTGGTAGAAGTGGTGCTGATATACAGCATACAGCCCTATTGAAGGTTGAGGTTTGAGGAATAACATTTCATGTGATGTATTTAAATGTACTGGAGCTGCTGTATGAATTATGAATACAAATCTGTGTATGTAACAGCACATATGCAATTTCTTGGCCTCTCTCTCTGTGTCTCGCTTTACTGGACAAATAAAGGTAAAAGGAAAAGCCCCAAAACTAATAATATATATTCTAGTGTGATAAGCTCTGTTGGAGGAGAAATCAAACAAGCTTTGGGACCTGACCCTTTGTTTTCACGGAATAAACTTAGCAAGGGCCCACTGAAGTAAACTGTCAAAAGCAATTTTCATCTTAAGCATGATCATACTTCCCTGCTGCAGCTGCACATTCCTTCCTTTAGCCCACAGCTCGCTTTGTCCTGTCGAATTTGAAACAGTCTCGACTAAAAGTCTAAAAAAACTAGTGATATTCACAGAGCAATGGCAAAGAAATGTAAGTGACATTTGGTGAGGAAAGTAAACAGTGTGTAATTCTCATTCGCTGACCGGGATCTTACTCTTCAGGTTTGCAGATGAAGTTCTTGAGTTCAGGAAAACACTGAGTGCACGCTGACTGTCCATCACAAGGCTGGAAAAGCACATAATACGATCAATAACAAGAACACTCGATATAAAATGATAAGAGCAGACAGAAAGTCAATAGCTCGACACAGTGTGAAGTTACACCAAAAATCTTGTAGTGGCCAGTTGCTTAATTTCAAGAGGACATTAAATTATGGGAAACTGCAGCTCTAGTTGTGTTTTCAGTCTGTTGACTTGTTAGCAGGTCATCTGAAAAACCTGTTCTCTGGAGGATCAATAGCAATGGCTTCAGTGATCCCCTGACATTTTGGCTTAACACTACCTCTTTTTAAAACACGTAGCGTTTTGTACAATATAACTAACTTTCTTGATACTTTAATCATCGTCCATTTTATACAAGTTATTCTACTTTTACTTTAGTACTTCCAGTTCTTTTTCCATGACATTAACAGCAATCTATATGTTAGGTAAGATTGGCCATTATAAGCTGCTGAACAAGCAAGGCTTTAGCAGCAAAAAATGATTGAGTAATTTTAAATTAGTCTGTATTTTATTGCTTATGAATTTAGTTAATACATGTGTAGCCGGATTTAGCCGTTTCTTTACCGCTTTTGACATATGATTGGGTCATTGTCTTGTTGAACACAAGTGCCAAGTGCGTCCAAGACCCAATGATGATTGATGATTTTAGGTTTTCTTTGAAGAATGTGGAGTTATTCCTCCTTCATTGTTCCATTTACTTTGTGTAAAGCACAAAGCAAAACAGCCCTAGAGAATAATACTGCCACCACCGTGCTTAACGGTAGGTTTGGTCTTCTTGAGGTTAAGGGTCTCACCTTTCTCCTCCAAACATATTTCTGGTCATTGTGGGCCAAATAGCTTCTTTTTTTTTGTTGCTTCGTCTAAGCACAGAACTTTTCTCCAGAAGGCCTTTTCTTTGTCCTTGTGATCAGCAGCAAACACAGTTAAGCTTTAAGCTGCTTCTAGAGGAAGGACTTCCTTCTTACACTGCAGCCTCTCAGCCCACTATGATGTAAAACACACTTGACTGTGGACATGACATCTGTTTTCCAGTTGTTTCTGTTTCATTGCGGACCTGCTTTTTGGGCATTCTTAGTTGACTCTTGACCATCCTGACCAACTGTCTCTCAGCAGCAGGTGATAGCTTGTGTTTTCTTCCTGATTGTGACAGTGCCACAACTGTACTATGCACTTTATACTTACAAACAGTTGTTTGCACAGTTGATTTTGGGATCTGTAGCTGCTTTGAAATGGCTCCAAGTGACTTTCTTGACTCGTTCATGTCAATAATTAAATTTTTCAGATATTCACTGAACTCCTGAAACTTTCCCACTGTAGTGTTTGTGGCTGACTTTAATGAGTGTATCAAAAGGGCCCTAAATTAAATTGGCTCGGAGGAGTCAGCAGCTGTAGTCAATTGTAATTACTCACAAGACGTTAAGAGGTCATGCCACACTAAAGGTTTTAACACTTAAACACTAAAGCATGTAATGAGGAAGGGAATTACAAGAGGTTAAGAGAGAAGAGACATTATAAATACATTCAAAATGTGGCTTCATCCAAAAATGAGCATGGCATCCTGTGTGTGAGAGACAGGAGATATGATAAGTAATTGATTAGATGATCAGTGTCTTCCAAATACAAGTAGCATTACACTGTAAAGCCCTCAGACTTGGTTCTCAAACATATTTTTTTCAGGTCCTAAAGAGCTTTTCACCCATAAGCCTAATAAATAAATGAGGAAAACAACAAATGCTGCTGACTCACTATTAATGTTGATGAATGGTGGTTAACAAAATAATGACAGACTGGCCAGCTGGCAAACTAAACCTGCAGTTCATAGAAAGTAACAAACTAGCCAGCAACATAACTTTCAATATAACTTTTGCTGGTGTTTTTTGCGAAGTTTTATCAGAGGATAAGTGTCCCTAGACTCCAGAGAGGCCTGATGCTGATCATCATCACCTCTCAGGACATATTGTTGAGCTAGGCGGCCAGCACATTGTTAGCTTCTGATTACTGTAGCTTCTACACTCCCTCTCTTCATCCTCCTCACTGTGCAGCCACCACCATCATCATCATCACCATCATCATCACTGCTGCAGACATACCAGTGATTTTTACACATTTAGCAGCTCCCACAGTTTCTCTGTGCCTCTGTTGTGTTTTATCTTGACCATTTTGACACTATTTGCAAATGTGCTGTTTAACCCTCTAAACTCCAAGAGCAGCTTCTGGGTGCTCTTTGGTCCTCTAACATTTTTTTGCTGCATTATAAAGTCCTGTACCTCTATTCAAACATCCCAACCATGGCTAGAAGTAGAGGGAACTCAAAAATGTCCTCTGTCCAGTATAACACAGTTTTAATGCCATTAATCACAAAAAAGAAAAAAACAAAAGTTGTTTGCTTATTGAGTCAAAATACACAACTTATTTCTACGTGCCCATAGGTGTTACCAATACAGGGGGAAAATGTTGTGGCTCTACATATATTTTTATAACCTCTGTAATGTTTTTCAAATTCCTTTGCACGTCAATTCTAGGAAAATATTTCACTTTGCTGAAGGTATCTTCCCATAACTCCTCTGTGCTGCTTTATGTTGTGTAAACACAGCCTGCAGTTCACCTGAAAAGTCCCTGAATTTTTGGGTCATGGATTCTAAGTTGCACTGAGGAGCGGAGAATTTTTAAAACTGTTTTACTGGATCTGGTGCAATCGGTTTACTTTTCACAAATTTTATAATGATACATGAGAAAAAGTGAGTTTGAAGAAATATCAAAATTTTGAGTTTCTGTTCGTTCATTTTTCCATACATAATTCATTCACTGAATGTCAGACAGTTAATAAATTGACCATTCTTTCACTTTTTACAGTTTCTGGCTCTGATGAATGGTGTCATTTTGGTGATTTAAAAAGAAAGAAAGAAAAGAAACAAGCCTTTCAAACCTGCCGGTGGGTTTTGTTGTTCAGGGAATTAATAAAAGCACTGAACTGAAAGCGCGAGGGGTTGAAGATGTGATTGTGCCAGCCCAGTGTAAAATACAATTTGATGATCTACCTGTTTTAGACAAAAAACAAAAGTCAGTTCAAAGAGAAAGAGTCCAGTATCCCAGATAGTCAGTCCAACCTGCTTCACTTACTGCTGCTATGTATTAGCAATGTTTCACTGAATAGCCAATCAGAGAGCAGCATGTCAGTACTGACCAACTGCCGGAGCCAATCATAAACCTGATTATTCATTGACTGACTGACTGATCATGACCAGTAGTGGAAGAAGTATTCCGATCATTTACTTAAGTGGAAGTACCAGTACAGTAATGTAAAAATACTCAAATAACAGTCCTGCATGAAAAATCCTACTTAAGTAAAAGTCCATACAAATTACCACTAAAGTGTAGTTATAGTATTAAATAAAAGTACAGGTTTGGTCCCTCTGACTAATACGGCCAAAGTGACCAAGGATTTATGCAATGGGCAGCACAAGGAAAGAGTGTGATGAGAGAATATAATCTGGATTTGGACAATTTTAATAAATCTCTTCAGTAAACAGACAGAAAAGAATCCTGGAAGATCCATCTGAGGAAAGGAACAGTGTGATTTAAATTCTAATTAAAGCTCATAAGGAAACTAACATCAGAATAATTTCACCATTAAACCAAGGATTAAACCTTAATGGGCTAAATTAATGCACAAGAAATGAAAGAAGGAGCTTAATATGGAAATTGCAAAAGATGACTGGCAAAACATGATCCATCACACATCCACTAATTCACTGGCACGGAGGGAATTCTCCTAGAACATCTTTTAAAGTAAGCAGTGAAACCAACATCAGAAATGTAGGAGACATGTCGTTTTAGGAACTGATGTGTGAAGTGTTAAACAAATATAAGATCCCTCTAAATTGCAAAGTAGGCAACTGTATGTTTGGAGTCTCACTGAAGAAAGTTTCACTGGAAGCAACAGATCTTTGCTTGCAGTGTGACCGATTTGGACGGACACCAGCTTCATTAGCACACATGTTTTGAAACTGCCCAAGTGTAGTTAATTATTTTTACTAAAATATTCCAAACTGTTTCCAAGGTCTCCCAGAAGCAACTTTAATCAGACCCAGTTCTGGCTGTGTCCGTTTGGGCCTCTATGTGCCACCACTGCTCCTTGGCATTGATTCTCCAAGTCTCTAAAACTCTGCTGGAGGCTTGAGCACCATTTTCCCAAAATATATTTGCTTATTTGGTAGCTGTCAGCCCAAAATCTCCCACAGGTATAAATCTGGGTTGAGATCCGTAGCTGCAAAGGCCAAAGCATGTGATTCACATAATCTTCATCCTTATCAAACATATCAGTGACCATTCAGTCAGTTTTCCTTTGATTGTTTGTTTTTTGTGTTTTGTTTTTCTACAGTATATTCAGATGGACAGTATGCAAGACTCAAATCAGTGACATTAGTGTTGGACAGTTAAAATAAAGCAAAATCCTCATCAACATGGCTACATGAATAATGGAAGTGAATGTATCTGCCAGTCAGTGTTAACTCTATGTTGGTGATACCGGTGTAGCTGTCACAAATCCTCACATATTGTAGACTTTTCCCTGCAGACGTCACAACAACAAATGATAAAATGGTCATAACTACTTATTCACTGTGGGGTTGGTCATTCAGCAGGTTATTCCAGCCTTCCATCTACCCACAAACGTTTTGCAGCTGCTCCTGCTCGAGGCCATATGTACGGGTTGGAATGTAGATCATCCGTCTAACTGTCTCACGCTCCATTTTACCGTCACCCCTGAACAAGATCCCGAGATGCCTGAACTCCTTGGCTTGGGGCAGCAATTCACCCCCAACCCAGAGGGAGCAAAGAAACACCCCAATGAACCAAGAGCTGCAGCACATCTCCTGGAACAGGGAAACCAGGTGGGCCAGGCCTGGAAGGGGAGCTCACCAGCAAGCATCTGGTGGCCGAGGCTTGACCCATGTGGCATAGCTGGGCAATGCTCTGAAAAAGCAGCATGGAGCCGCCACCCAGAGGTCCCACCACCTGGAAGGATAAGCACTGGTGCTGGGTGCATCACAAGCCAGATGGCATGCAAGGGTGGGACCCCTGGGAACTCAGATGTGACTCAGTTGCAGTTTTCTTTTCTTTTCATATAGCTTTATTGGGTTTTTATCTTTGACAGTCTTAACTGTATATCAGGACTGAGTGGAGTCCTCTATTTACCTTTATAGTTGTGAAATAAATCTGTCCCTAGAAATCCCTGATATTACAATACAGGGTTTAGGAGTATTTCGATGCAGATCCACCTTTTTAATATGTGATTAAATAAAGAGGATTATGTAGCCTTGGTGGAGGTGTGTGCTCTCTCAGAGATTTCTTGTATTTGTTTTGCTTCTGACGCTGAAACTGTTCACCAGCGAGGAGACAACTAGTTCATTTCCTGCCTCACACCAGTAACCTTGGTGGCTTTCAGCGCCACGACTCCACAGTCAGCGTATTGATTGAAGCTCGAGGGACAAAACAAGGCTGCAATCCAAAACCCTACAACAGATTCAGCGGCACACAAACGATCAACACCACACGTTACAGGAGTGAAGACGGACTCTTTTTTTTTTTTTCATCTTTTTGCTTCTTAAACTGCGTTTTGTGAGCAAATTCTTGCTTGTTATTATTTTTTTACCCTCTAAGATCTGTATCAGTAGCTGCCCAGGTTCAATAATGAGAGTAAATGTAATTTGGTACCTCCACCCTGGTTATAGATTGTGATGGCTGCCATAATTCAGTAACATCTGGTGCTTAGGACTGCAAGCAGAGTTCATCTTTTTTTTTTTTTTCTGTAATTCAAGTTTTTATTTGTTTTTACAACTTTTAGTTTGAACAGACAGCAGTACACCTTACACTTGACTTATATTACACATTCTATTTGGGCCCGTAACATATTTACAAAGTGCCTGTACCTTTATGAGATTAAAAAAAACAACAACAACAAAAAAACGCACATTCTTTGTATTCACCCTATACACTTGAGTGATTAGGCTATGATCCAAATATGTGCCCCCAGGATTTATCAAAGTTATCAATGTCATCATTTATTCTGGCCAATAATTTTTCGTATGAGACAATTTTAAATATATTTTCTTTCCACCTGTTAAACTCAGGAGGAGCAGGATCCTTCCACACACTCAAAATTACCCGTGCTGCTGTAAT